>NJCR01000519.1:0-14391 GCA_002234235.1 Fusarium hostae | reverse complement strand
CCCGTATATCAATTCCCATTATTATTACTAATCTTTTACTCCCAGTATAGCGCAGCGTGACAATATGGCTATTCGTGGCTACAGATCTTAAGGTTTACAGCGCAGTGCGTGCAATATCAATATTTCTACGCAAGCTAATCATAACTCTAATAGATTGACCTACTCGCATGATGTCGCTGCAGTGGGTACCACGTTGTTGAAGAGGAACAATAATCGAAAACAAACAGCCAGCTAATATACCAAGACTAAGTACTAATCTGCCATCGCTGCACTGATACAGGCCTTGCAAGAATGACTCTATGCCCTCAAAGTTTGTTAATTAGGCGGCGGTGGTATCCGTTAAACTTATTGCTTAAGGTAGAACATTGACTTAAATTCAAGTTGATTCCAACTGCAAACACTTACACCCCAATTGATACTGTCTTTACTTGGGTCCAATCATCCAACGCCTCTGTCCCGCACTCGACTCCCTGCCCGCTCTCTGTTCGGATTGTCAGTTTTTCCTTAGCCCATCGAAAGAGAACCTTGGGCTCGAGTGGACCAAATTGAGCGTGACTTACGTTTCCAACCTACAAAAGGCTGCTGGATTCCAACCGCCAAGCCACGGTTAACCTGTATGAGACCCGCTTCCATGCGCTTGGAAAATCTTAGGATCCTCCCAAAATCTTGGTCCACAGAGTGGCTGTTAGGCCAGTCTCTGTACGGTTGGCCTTGGTCAAAGCTTCTTCTTCTGTAGTGAATTTACCAACGACAAGTATTGGTCCAAAAACTTCCTCATTGACCACGCGAGCTCCTTCAACTGGATCATGTACAATTGTTGGCTGCACGTAGCATCCCGGTCCTTCCACTGCTGCGCCACCTGTAATGAAAGTACCTTGGGTGTGGATGTCGCTGAGAAACCCTTTCACAACCTCGTGTTGCTTGTGGTTGTAGATTGGCGACCAGGTGGTAGTAACTTCGAGTGGATCCCGTCCAGGTATGCGGGTGGGCTCACCGGCATCAACGATTGCCTTCATCTTGGCCACCAATTCGTCGACGATGGATTCGTGGGTGTAAATGCGACTTCTAGTAGCATAGACTTGAGCGTTGAGGATGAAGAGCTGGCCAGTAATGTTTTGTGCCGCCTTGTCTAGATCTGCATCAGGGAAGACCACGACTGGCGACTTGCTGCCGAGCTCGAGTGTTACCGACTTCAGATTGCTCTTTGCCGCCGCCACCTGGATAGACTTTCCCGCCTGAATGGAACCTGTGAAACTCAATTTGCGAATCCTGGCGTGTTTTGCTAGCGCTTTGCCTGGTTTCAAGCCACCGGTGATGCACCGAATGACACTATTGGGAATTCCGGCCTGAGACGCAAGGGAAACGGCAAGTAGCGTGCTCAGGGGATTTGTCTTGCTTGCTTTGGTGATGATGGCGTTGCCTGCGGCGAGGGCCGGCCTGGCCTTTATAGCGTAGATGCCGAGTGGCGCGTTATATGCGTAGATGCCAGCGGTAATGCCATAAGGCTCGCGTACGGTAATCTACAATTCTTTAATACCTCTATGACAAGATAGCGATGGCATTATGAGTCGAACCACTAGCTTATTGTCGTCTCTTTTGATAACGTCTATTCTTGAAGTGGTCATGGAATGTGCATAGTCTGCCAAACTTCCTGTTAGAGAGCCAGTTCTTGACCGGATTGGATGACCTCACATCTAAACATGCTGCCTACCGCAGTAGCCTCATGAAGGCCTGTACGTGCCTCTTTACTAACTAGAATGGCCTCCAGCCAATGTAATTGGGCCGAATGTTTCTCCAGGATATCGGCATAGCTTAATAAAGCCTCGCGATGTTGTTTCTAAATAACCTTTGTAAGTAAAGTCTTCTCCTCTGTATGAATAAAAGGAGAAAGTTAAAGCAGATGATTTGGCATGAAGGTTGATATTTACTATGGTTATAGAGGACCAAGCCTTAAGGCTTTTTTAGCAGCTATTACGCATCTCTCTATATCATGAGCGCTGGCCCACTGAAGTTCTATATACGTGAGAATCGTTAGCAAATAGTATTATTTTATATAATCATAAGATATTAGTATATAAAATAATTAAATTTATTTAATATAATAGTTATTCTGTTGTGTTTTTATTATGATATTTATTTAAAAGCTTGACATGTACGTTAAATGTTCCACTCAGCACTACTGCGCAATATGAACAACAAAATTAGTAAGAGCCAGACCCACTCGTTAAACGGGCATAAGCTTCTGCAAACCCGAAGACCTTAGGATCCCAAGCACCGTACCCCCCGGAGAACCGTACTGGCATGTGACTTATAGTATAAAAAGGCGACAAAGTAGGTTGACATCGGGATGACGGTGTGAAAGGAGCTAGCACCCCGTAATACAGCACATGGTTCATCGTTGACACATGCCTTGATGCCCGCACTACGTCACCTGCTCTCAAATACTGGGTCCAACACCGACCCCTCTATTTTCAACGAAATGTTTTTAAGGATTACTATGCTAATAGTAACCGACAATTAAATACACCTCAACATGTTCCCTTTTCCAATCACTCACTTACCCATAGTACCAAATTGTTATCATAGACCAGCCAAAAACCTCCGAGCTCAATACAGAGAAGAACGAGCATCTCCTAAATCGATATGGACTAGTTCCTAGCAGAGGGAAGCTTCTTCATCACCAGTTAGAAGTTAGTAGATATATTCTGCCTATAACCAGTAAGAATCAAGCTGAAGCTTACTGCCCAAAATCACCTTCAACAAGAGACGGAAGCCCAGCGAGAGAACGAGGGTCGTGAAACAAAGCAGGAACATAACTTCTAGATGTGGGCCGTCATGGCTTACGTAGCCGACCCGCCTGGTTAGGAAACAGAAACTTAATAGCATCAGAGGATTCAATATGTCGAGAACCCTAGCGCACTTTCATCGCAATAGGAAATCTACAACTTACACAAAGTCATAATGTTTACAAACGATATAGCTACTATATGTTACAAATATCCTGGCTTTGGCTATGTTTCCAAGCTCCAACTCAGTGTCTCGTTCTTCCGAGAGATGATGACAGTCATTACCGATGGAGGGCCATCAAAAAGGCACTCAAATAGATTCACCGAGACAAGATGGAGGGAGCTGTACTATCACCCGTATAGTAAATGATCGCATAAACGGCATAGAATCAATCCTAGATTCAAGTTCCTTTATGCTTTATCACCTGATGCCCTCGGTTTCAAAATGATGGGTCGAAAATCCAAGTCGTTCTCCACGCCCTGCCGCCCAACTGCTCGAATGCATAGCAGAGACATCTTACCAATAATGCCAGGAACCTGTGTTAGAAATTTAAGAAATGCTTAAAGTTGAAATAAAACTTACACTGCTTCTTAGACACCTAGTCTAACACACGTCAGATCTTACTTGGGGTTGAGATATGAACAGTGGCAAATAAATGATCAAGCTCCTACCCGCTCCAAGTATACCCCGAGAGATGGCTCAGCTTAAACCCCCGGATTGCATTTCGTAGTTTACGTACGCAATACGGATCTACTTGTATCGCAGCCTCAGATAATTCTTTATCATGATGACACGCCGTGGTCAGGATCAAGCCAGAATAGTTAGATAATACTACTGCATCCTCGGCAAACTCATCATTTCTTTCACATGCTAGGTTTAGCACGTGCTTAAACAAGGCATTTATAAGTGGGGTAACGTCATGTGCAAGGCCCCAACAAACCGACTTAACTGAACTCAACAAAAAATAATACTATTATGACGCTAAAAACTTATCAAGATACGGATGTTTTTAGCATAAGTATCACAATTCTACACTCCATAGAAACAATAACCGCCTAAGCTAGAACATTATAACATACATTTTCCCCGTAACGCTGCCTAACGATATATCTCCGCTACCATGGCGGGAACATCTCTATGGGACTACATCTTCATTCGCGCATCCATATTTCTCTTACACCTCATCGCACCACTCAGCCTTACTTATTCATTAGTCAGCCTGCTAGCCCGCCTTCCATTTCAGTTCCCGCGAGTACTACAGGCTTGGCTCGCTCTGGAGGCTCTTTTCTATTTAGCTGTCTACCTACCGCTGGGCAAATACCTCCAGAGGGCCGCAAAACACCCCGTCCCGCCCTGCCGCGCCGATCGTCGGAAGTTGTTCCTAAAATGCCACAATAATATTCCCGACCCGGCTCAGTACCTAAGAAAATGGTTCCGGAATGCGCCAGTTTCCGAGATTAAGCGCGATAATGTCAAGGACTTCTTCCGATGGGCATTCTTGAACACAGGAGACCATGACTCGACCTATGACGAGGAATTAGAAGAGTATACCCAGGAGATAGAGAAGCTGCTGGGCAAGAAGCTAGAGCCTGGCCGCGGAAACGCAAAATGCCTCCGGTTGACTCTCGAGAAGGTAGAGATGTTGCATCGGAGCTTAACGTGGTATCTAGTAAGTCACTCACATGACTATACGCCCAAGTACTGGTTCATGTACCCCAGGTTGCTAACTCTGTTCGTACTACCCTCTAGTGCGTGTTTGTTGTCGACACCATAGCGTCTATCTCTTTACGATACCACTCGTTCAACTTTCATCGCACGTCGTTTTCGCAGTTTTTCACCACCTTTCCCCTACGTCTTTTCACTCTGTTTGCGACCTGCACCTGCCATGCGAACAGCCTTACTTACTGGCACTGTCCACATACGTCCAAGACAAGGCTGCCTATTCTATTCATTCACGGCATCGGCGTGGGGCTTTACCCATACATAAACTTCTTAGCCGATATCAATGCACATGTTGCCGGGAATTCTTTAGATGGGCAGGTTGGCATCATCGCTATAGAAATTATGTCGGTAAGCTCTAGGATAACATACGAGGCAATGTTGAAAGACGAAATGTGCGATGAGGTTCGGCGCATATTGACCGCACATGGGTGGGAGAAGTGTGTCTTGGTATCACATTCGTAAGTACCACTCCTGGAGTGACTCCATTCCCTTACCCATTTGACATTGACGGTGGAAAGATACGGAAGCGTGGTTGCCGCGCAACTCCTTCGTAGCCCGGAGATCTCACAGCATATTGGCCCCGCATTGTTTATTGACCCCGTGTCTTTCCTACTTCATCTGCCCGACGTGGCCTATAATTTTGTATGCCAGCTCTATCCCCAAATAGACTGATGACACTAGCTAAACTCTAATGCTTTAGATATGTAGACAGCCAAGTCAACCTAATGAGTATCTACTCTCCTACTTTGGTTCCAAGGATATAGGCATAGCTCATACGCTATTTCGCCGTTTCTTCTGGGCTGATAACTTATTGTGGAAGGAGGACATCCGAGATCATCCCGTGACTGTAGTCTTGGCCGGCAGAGACAGTGTGATCGACACGAAAGCAATTCGGGCATATTTGCTGGGGTCAGACAATTGGACCTTAGAAACTACGGACTTAATGGATCTCGGGCAGAGAGATGATAGATTGGATGTGATCTGGTTTCAAGACTTGGATCACGGCCAGGTCTTTGATGAAAAGACGACGAGAAGTAGTCTGGTTGAGATTGTCTGGACGTTTTGCAAGAAGTAGCCGACACAATTCGTTCTAATTTACAGTGGTAGGTTGAAATGAGGTTATCGAATATGATGAGCAAGTTCTCCCGCTTTGCATAGAAGTTAACCTCCAATTTCCTATAAGTGGTCGGCCAGATCCTCCTGGCCTTGGCCGTCGAATGAGTCCTCGCGAAGCCCATGGATGTCTCCCGCACTCCCCGATAGATCGACCAACAAGGTATAGACAGCCAAAAAGAGTTGCTCAGGGCATAATAATGGCAACCTGGCAATCAGCCCGTAACTTTTCCCAAAACTCCAGTAGGGATAGCCCAGAATGTCAAAGCGATGATAATATAGAGTCCCACAAGCTGCAGCCTGATCAGTACGCTGTAGGTATAGAAGCACAGGGGAACTTAAACTCACCATGGCTCCCTCCAAATAGTTAGATTTCCCATCCTGCACCGTGCCCGTCACGACTAAAACAGATACAGCGAAGATAACTGTCTCAACTTCACCAAGCATCAGCAAGCGTGTTAAAAGTTGCTTATGTGCTCATGATAACTCACGAATATTGAAATTCAAGCCCATCGGCACATTTATTGTCCAACCCAAGACAACCAGCAACGGCGTAACCAGCAGCGCAATCTGGATGCTGGATCCGATTGCAACACCCGTGGCCTTGTTTCCACGTAACCAGTCAGATCACAATAAAACAACCAAGTAAAGAAGCAGGTTGCCACTCACCAAATCCATCTTATTCCTTACAGCCATCACACACGCCGTGGCGTGCTCGGCTGCGTTGCCGACAATGGGGATCAGGATCAAACCAATAAAGCTCTTGCTAGTATGCGCGTCTTTGGCGATGCTGTCGATACTGCCAACCAGGTAATCTGCACAGAAGGAGATAACAACGGTCACAGCAACCAGTACCCCTGTAGCAGACCAAGGACTCATTACTGATTCAGACTCGTCCCCTTCCTCGTCAAGGGAGGAAGCTCCACCGCTCCCCTCGCTGAATAGATTATTGTGCGTCCGCAGCTGGAAGCACAGATACAGGGCGTACAGGATAAGAAGGATCATGGCCGTCCCGCGTGAGTGCCAAAGGATGGATTCGGTTTTACCATGCTGATCCGAGCTATCGAGCATGCTGTAGAGCTACATGTCGACATTAGTGTCCTTCTTGATGCTTATTGTATCATATTTCTTTGAGGCCTGGGCTCTGGGAGGCTGCTCACAGTAGCGGGAATGACCATTGAGGCGGCTGACAGCGCTAACAAGGAGCATGTTGTTTGTGCCATCGCACTGGTGAAGGTCTGCTCGGTACCGTTGCCTGAGTCATCCTTCATGTTGACAAGGCCGCCGAGAAGAAAGCTACTTCCCATGACAAGAAGAAGATTGGATAGAATGGAACCAAGCATTGAAGACTGCACGACTTCGATTTGGATTTTCTTTAGGGCGACGATACTTACGATGAGCTCAACTGCGTTGCCAAAAGTGGCATTCAGCAGCCCTCCTAATGTTTCGCCAAGTGGGATGGAAATCTCTTCCGTAGCAAAGGATAGCACCGCTGCCAGGGGAATAATGGCGATGAAGTTCAGCGAGAACACAGTCGCAGGGCTCCAACCAAGCACGCCGGCAATGATACCCAATGGCACGAATGGGAGAAGGACGTTGACGTAGTCTATCGCGTCAATTTAGTCGTAGTTTAATCAATTAGCAGAGACATGCATACTGCTCATTAGCGTAACCTTGGTGACATGGAAAGTATTTGCTGGCCATTTGATCAGACGTTCGGGCTGTCTTTGCCAGGCGTGCTTGTGCCATCAAATAAGCGCCTGATGAACCCATGGCGCTCCTCATCCACGGGTGGTACGCCAAGCAGCGGGGATCCCTCGTAGTAGAGCCCAGGGTTGTTGGCTTCATGGTCGCTGTAGATGCGGTTGACCCTTCGGCCGGAGTTTCTACCTGACCAAGTGCGACGGATCTGCTTGCGAAAGGCTGGGTAGGCTGCGTACGCGGAAGAGATTAGTTAACAATGGCGTATGCAGCTCGGGCGCGAGTTTCAAATGATAAAAGCATAGTGGGATGTCGCAGGCCGGGCATGGTCTCAATGATCCTCAGGAACAACAGCCCTTAGTAATCAAGCTGGGTGATTTAAAGTAAAACCTGTGGGATGGAATACCCCACACAGAAGATAGAAACAATCAATCAACACATTTTGCTGCTGCTCATCATATTCACTTTAACCCTTTAAGCACGCAAAGTGCGACATGGGATCTAAGGCTTCAATGCCGCAGAGATGGAATGACGTCATTGCTTACCAATCATAGTTCTGTCACAGTTTTAAACCCAAAAGAATTATGGAAAGAAGGGTTGGATCAAGCGCTCACTGGCGTCTTGCCCATATTATATATCGAAGCGCAAAAACGCGGATGACACAAACGCCACCAAGTCTCCATCGGAGTCTGAGTGCAACATCGAGTTCGCATGCGTACGTCCGCCACCCGAGTCACCTATACAGCAAAATTGGGCCCAATCCTTGGCAAGTGAACAAGGCAGACAACCTCTGCGCCCCTCTTAAGGTTATTTATTCTATAGCTCGAATCCGGAATAGGGCGCTCAACCATGGTATAAACAGCTTACACATTAATATATAAACCCGCTATTCTAGTTCCACCAACGATGCCACGTCTCGATTGTTTGCAAATAAACAGTATTAAACCCCCATTGTTTTCGTCATGGGCGCTATTCCCAAGAATCAATATCCTTTTTAGAGAGTATCACAGCACGATGGTCCATTCAGCCGAATAAAACTCGCGCTGGTGCAGGTACTGGAATGACGTCGAGCACCGCAAGATAACCTTTAGATTTAATTAAATAAATTTTGCAACAGAAAGGTGGCCACTAGTTACTGAGCCCTGACCATCGACATCCAACACCCGCTCCAATATCGACTCATCGGGACTGTTCACTGATTACTGCAAGTAACACTGCTGTTAGCACAGGTGACGTAGCCTAGCTCCTGGACGTAGATAGGGAAGAATAGACGTATAGTACTATTTCTTATAAGAATGCTCGCTAATGGCAGTTTAATTTATTCTATAGCGAAAAATGATTTACTTAATTAAAGACTGATCCAGAAGTATGAATGGGTACTAGACTGAGTACGAGAAAAACATCAAGTAGTGATAATCTACAGCCAGGACTCGAGGTACGAGGTTGCACCTCCTCAACAGTTTTGGAACAGTCACTTAATTGATTTGCCGTCATTCTATGGCGTCATCAGCATTTCAAGGCAGTATGCTCATAAACAAGATATGCTTATGGATGATTTTTGAGCATCACAATCCAACAGCGGGGCGTGTTACCCCTCTGCCTACGGGTTAGCCCGTAAGGCGGTATATGATCTCATTGGATACTGTCATATCATGGCTATCGACGTACTTGTTACGTACCAGTCGTCGCGCCTTTCACTGTCAACCCCGCCTTCTCAACATTTCAACGTTGTCCTTTGTTCTCACACGCTGAACAGACTTATCTCATCGGCGCTTAATAACAACCACTGCTGAATTGAGCTCACTATGCGTGAGATTGTGAGTCCGCTTCTAATCATGCCTTGGAAGCTCTACAAACTAACCTTGAACTCCCTTTTCGCTATAGGTGCATCTTCAAGCTGGCCAATGTGTGAGTATCACGCCCTTCTCGTTACATTTCTTTCTCATTTCTTCCTAATGCAGCATATTAACCCCAATAGGGCAACCAAATCGGCTCTGCCTTCTGGCAGACCATTTCGGGCGAGCATGGTTTGGATAGCAGTGGCATGTAGGCAACCCATTCAAAACGCCACTCAATATTCATCCTTCTCACGCATCAATCTAGGTATAATGGGACCTCCGAACTACAGCTTGCGCGCATGAACGTCTATTTCAACGAGGTGCGCGATATTGCGCAACCCATTCCAAACTATTCTCGGCCTCTGATCGAGTTCGCATAGACATCCAGCAACAAGTATGTGCCACGTGCCGTGCTCGTTGATCTAGAACCTGGCACAATGGATGCGGTGCGCTCCGGCCCGCTTAGCCAGCTCTTTCGTCCCGACAACTTTGTCTTTGGACACTCGAGCGCCGGAAATAACTGGGCTAAGGGTCACTACACTGAGGGCGCTGAGTTGGTTGATCAGGTACTGGACGTGGTCCGTCGTGAGGTCGAAGGCTGCGACTCCCTCCAAGGCTTCCAAATCACCCACTCCCTCGGTGGCGGTACGGGCTCCGGCATGGGCACGCTGCTGATTTCCAAGATTCGTGAAGGTGAGATTGATACCACTGATGTGACGCACATTTCGATGCACTATCTCTCACAGTTCTAACCGCCTATTAAGAGTTCCCGGACCGTATGATGGCTACCTTCAGTGTAGTACCGTCTCCCAAGGTGTCTGATACCGTCGTGGAGCCGTATAATGCCACGCTTTCGGTCCATCAGCTGGTTGAAAACTCAGATGCGACTTTCTGTGTTGATAACGAGGCTCTGTATGATATCTGCAAGGGTACCCTGAAGCTGTCGAATCCTTCCTATGGCGACCTTAATCACCTCGTATCAACCGTCATGTCTGGCGTGTCAACTTCGCTGCGCTTTCCGGGACAGCTAAACTCTGACCTTCGCAAGATGGCCGTTAATTTGGTAGGAAGACTCGTTTCATCTAGGCACATATCACTGTAATCAAAGATTGTTGTGGCTAAGCATTCCTCCTCCTCGTCTAGGTTCCCTTCCCCCGCCTACACTTCTTCATGGTTGGCTTTGCGCCCCTCACTAGCCGTGGCTCGCACTCGTTCAGTGCTGTCTCTATCCCCGAGCTTACCCAGCAGCTGTTTGACCCCAGGAACATGATGACAGGCTCTGATTTTCGAAACGGCCGCTACCTGACCTGCTCTGCCATCTTTCGCGGAAAGGTGTCTGCGAAGGAGGTGGAGGACCAGATGCACAAGATTCAGCAGAAGAACTCGGCTTACTTTGTGGAATGGATTCCCAATAACGTGCAGACGAGTCTATGCTCTGTCCCGCCGCAGGGGTTGAAGATGTCGTCCACTTTTGTCGGTAACTCAACCGCCATCCAAGAGATCTTTAAGCGCGTTGGCGAGCAGTTCACCGCTATGTTCCGCCGCAAGGCTTTCTTGCACTGGTATACCGGAGAAGGCATGGACGAGATGGAGTTTACGGAGGCTGAGTCCAATATGAATGACCTGGTATCGGAGTACCAGCAGTATCAGGACGCAGTCATCGACGACGTCTATAACGCGGAGGAGTATGACGAGGAGGAAGTCCCCGCCAAGGTCGACGCTTAGTCCATCGCAACCTTGTGGTCGGACAGCACATGGCTTGTCATAGTGGGCTCACATAAGGCCATGACGCCCTGTGGAAGCAGCGACTACTGAAGGACAATCATTATATACCCAATAGGGTTTGGTAGTCGCTAGGCGGTCCAGTTAGTTCGCGCTATTACGTATTAAAAGATCCCACATAGCTCTCGAGTGGTTGAAAGACGTCTGTCTACCTTAAACAGAGCCTCGTGATACGTCAGATAAGAGACTCATCATCCTTAACAGTCAGGAAAGCCCTGCACAAGTGAGACTTTTGCGGTTTTCACCGTAAATTCTCCAGCTATAAGACCGCTGACGAGCATCCAGGATGAATGGATGGCTACGTGCTTTCTGAACAACGTCTACTGCTGTTACCTACCAGCACATTGTTCTCATTGTTTGCAGCTATTAGATAATGGAATTTTTAATGTCACCAAAGGTGCGTATCGAAAAGAACTCTAAAATCTGGCTAGTTTGACTGAGTTTGCACCGGACAATTAAGCCAACTTTATTCGGGCATATGCGAAAGTCGGAGAGGCGCGTATGAGCAAGAAGATGATATTATACGGCTGGAGACCTACTGGACATTGGCCTATTTGACCGAGAGCAGAGATGCGATTTTAATTGCACTGGAATGCCGGGGATATGCTTATACTGGATCTCTTGAGGTCTCGCCTAGGAGTCTACAACCCCTGAACATAGACGGCTTCAAAGGTTGGCCCTTCGCGATCTAGGCTTCCATGTCTATCGTCTAGACTCTTGAGGCTCACTTATTGAGCATGATCATCCTTGACAAGCCTTCCCCCCCTCACACACACACACGCACACACAGACCAAAGTTCTTTGGAGGATTGGGCTCAGTCGAACAGAGAGTCGAGACTTGATACCCACCGGTACAGGCACAATAGTCATCACTGGTCACCGTCTTAATCGTCAATCCACCTCATTCCTCCACCATGGTTCTCAGTCCCGCCGAGGCCATCCTGCGGACGTCTTCCCTTCGTCAGGATCAACAAGTGCACTACATCTAAAAACGAGACAGTCTTTAACATCTCATAGAGCGGTGAATCGTGAGTTATATTTGCTCTGGGCTGGCCCTGAATATCAGTAGACTCAGCCACCATCTTGTGGCAAGTTAACATTTCTGAGTGGCCAATTATCTGTGAATCTCGAATCGGTGAAGCTGGAAGCAAATGCAATCGCTGAGTCTTGATACCCAATTAACACCCCTGTGATATCGAATACACTTATCGTCCAATCAAGAACTAATCTAAATCCGCATCTTTCAAGATATCATCAGCGTCCACACCAAGTTTTGAATAAGTAATCTCCCTGTAGCCCACGTGTTAGGGTGGTTCGGCCCGTAAGAGGCAAGGTCGCTGTTCTGTGGGGGCCGAAACAAAACGTTACCGAGGTCATCTGAGACTAGATTCGCTCGTTATTTGTTTACAAACCACGCATAAGTGTGTATCCTGTTGCACAGCCTTCCGATGGGCTCGCTCGTCCCGTTTGAGCCTCAATGAACAAGGCCAACAGGGGAAAAAGTGCAAGACGGCGCTTAGATAAATTCCGCATTCAAGGTGGTGCATGCAGGGTTTGTATATTGTTGGTCCATTTGGGCGCGTAAAGACTATTGTGCGGTTGTTAGACAACTCTCGTATGAGTACTCGAAATTGAAAGCTCTAAAAAGTGCATGTGCTAAGAGCGCCTGATAGCTGAACTTTTAAGATACGATACGATACAATACAATCTATTACGCCCGGCGGCTTATTCAACCGAAAGGGCACACTAGTCACTGATGCTTACGTACATTGCCTGCTTCTCATCCTCGTTTCCACAAGCCCATACTGTGCCGTATACTGCTCAACTTGTGCCCGCATTTCAAATAGCCCATACTAGACCTTACTTTTTCTCCAAACAAGTAGATGGCTAACAATAGCCCTTAAGTGAAACAAAGAAAGAGCAGAAGAGCCTCTGAACCTGTACGCTACTGTGTAGTCCACCAGTTCTGACACCTTGCTATCTGGCGTTCGAACTTACGGAACCACTGGGGAGCCTAAAACTGCCTCTTGTCTTCTATCAATTCATCTGATGTAGGCTTTAAATGGATGTTTGCTCTTTCGTCCAACAAGCTCACTCGTGAGATAAGCCTATGATCGATTACCATTTGCCTTTGACGAAACCATTATTTCAATGCTGGGTAATTATATACCTTGGTCTAGCCGTTGCGCCACAGATGCTCTTCGAAATGTTTTTTAGGATGTTTGCTTCGATGTAGTATCAGGAATTACTAGATACCAAATAGCGACCAGCTGCGCTGCCATACAAAATGCAGATATATATATTGTTACCTCTTGCAAGGCGAGACAGGTACCGTGGGTTCGACATCGGTTAGGCTCTATTCTCTATCCCTTGGGGTGTATGTGACTGTTTGCCGTCGACTAACAGTATGCACTTGAATTCGCCCATCACCATTGCATATACCAATAATGGCCGGCAGTGATAATTTTGAGCCTGGGCACCCTCGCCAACAGCCCCGTGTTCAATTGATAAGATCGTGATATCCCGTACGATAATATTCTTCTTACACATGATTCTGTTTTAAAACGTGTTCTAGAGGCACTTGTCTATCCTGGGTGCGGCAGTGCATACGACATACCTACCGATGAGAAAGAGGGATATGATTTTAGTAGCATATGGAAATACAAGACAAGCTATAAATCCTTAGAACTTGAATAGTTGTCTTTGCACACAGCGGTCGTGATGATTTCGTTCTAGTTACTCATTGACCCCATCTATCATCAAGACATCTACTTAAAATGACCAACCAAGTACTTTACATTATTACATCAGAATAATTCCCAGATTAAGCTCCATTTCGATAGACCTGTGCTCCCTGATTTCTGAACATGATTATGTCTCTTCGCTGGAGAATCCTCAGTGCTCGATTCAACGCCTGCTCACTGTACCCCTTGCCCTCTACCATCTCTCTCCGTAGTGTGGACAGACTTGTGCTCCATCCGATAGGTAGACGGCGCTTGAGCTCAGTCTCGAGACGGTTCACCTCATCATTCAACTCACGGCTACCCTGGTTGCTGCCCTGGTTGGCCGCGTCCATGGTAGAGCATAGGAATAGCCGGATAGCCTCATCAACGTGCGCCTCGGTGGCGACGGGAGAGAGGGTGAGTTTGGCAAGAGACTCGGTGATACGCACGATAGCTTCCAGCTGTCGGATTGTGATGGGAATAGAGGAGCGAGTGTTGGCTTCTATTTCGGCGTCATGGATTTGGCGACGGATAGAGACAAAGTGAGAGGAGAGCTTCTCAGCTGCTTCGGGACTGAGTCGAGGAGCGCAGCGACTTTGAGAGGTTAGTATACATGGCGGAAGAGCCAAAAGGAACTGGGCAACTTACGTCTTACAGTAGGTTATATATCTTCGCATCTTGTCGATAGGGATCTCAGACGCGGGCAATTGATAGGGACGCATGAC
>NJCR01000516.1:0-41648 GCA_002234235.1 Fusarium hostae | reverse complement strand
CCAGACCATTCCGATCACTGAGTACCAGCGACCATCAGCAAGGTGCCAGAAGCAATAACGAACACACTCCATCCACAAGCTGATAGCCACTTTGGTGAAATAGCACGCTTCTCCCAATTGTCGTAAAACCACATGAAGCCCATTGTCTGGAAACACATGAGAGTACCGACGAGCGCTCCAATCAAGGAGATGAGGCTGTAAAAGATGGGAATGGCACTCGCGATAATATAGGCAATGATTGACACGATGAATGTGCAACCTAGCCAAGTGCTCCAATGAACCGCGGAGTTGGAAGCCAGATGCTTTGTGTTTCTCAACAGTCGTACAAACATGTACTTGCTGGGCAGCTGTATCTCGTTAGCGACATAAAAGTACGGAAGAATATGAGTCATACATGAGTGACCAGAGTAATCGAGACGATCAATCCTGGAATCGCGACGCCATAACTGGCCTTCTTGATGGTATCACCAGCCGAGCCCAGAGCTGGCGAGGATACATAAGATCCACAGAAGTAGTACATCAGACAACCGATCGTAAGATAAGTTACGGTCACGATGGCCTGACAGATGGTCAGAGCTCTGGTGTATTGTTCGGGTCGTCGCATCTCGGCAACAATGGCGAAAAAGCCTGGAGTGCCGCCGTATGCTGAGATGAGTGAGCAGATTGCTGAAGCTGCTTGAACGAAGGATGGTTTATTGAAGAGTTTGTAGTCTGAGACCCAGACGCCTTCTCGAGGGGCTGCTGCCGGTCGCTCTTGGACTCCTGTAGCGATAGTGACCATGATCACTATGGACATTAGCTATTAATCTCAATTCTTGATGTGAGACTCACCAGAGATCATGATGCTGATGACACCGATCCATGCAAGCCAGCTCATGCGAGACAGGGTTCTGATGCTCGAGAGTCCGAAGCCTAGCACTGCAGCGACGGCGACGAAGACAGCTGTGCAGGCCCCATGGCTAGAAACAGCGTTGAGACCGATCGAAAGACTCAGCATGCCAGCACCGGATACAAAGACCCAGTCTATCAAGTTAGCATCTCTTCATATATGCCTAGCATGAGGACTTACAAATCCACATAGCAAACCCAAAGAACTCCTTGCCTACAACTCCAAACATCATCTCGCCTGCATCGTCAATCGCGTAGACATGGCGATGTCGCAGCTTGAAGAGTCCAACGATCCAGTTGGACCAAGTTGTTATAATAGCAACAGCTAGTAGGCAGATGATACCCGGGATCATGCCAAGCGCGTTGAATGTCGCTGGAATCGAGAGAACGCCGAGACCAATTTGTGTCTTCATCATGAGCCCAGCGGTACCGATGAGTCCGACCTGAAAAACTCGTCAATTCTGCGAATCATGCCATTTTCCGTCGCAAATTCTGCTTACACTTCTGTAATCAGGACCCTCATCCGAAATCTCACCAAAAACAGCATCGTGATGCAACGAAGCTTCATTGTCCGGCTTATTCAACTGCGAAGGAGTAAGAGCCAAGTCGTTACTCTCCTCCGCAGTCGAATTGATATTATAACTATTCATGATGATGTTTTGCTTGGAGCAGGGATCCGCAAAATAAAAAAGGACAGCAGCCGAACAGGTCTTTATACGTAAAACTTTGACTCATGCTCCATACTCAGCCCACTCTCGCCCCCAGACCCAGTATTGAGAAACCGGTCCTAGCATCGGGAGCGCATCTGCCGGGCAGGAATAACCAATTATGCAGGCTGTAATGAGTGAGCGTCCGGGGTTCCCCAGATATTACCCCGCGGACGGAAGTAGGGAAATTTCCTGATCGAAGGAATCTAATCAATTGCAGAGGTTGAGAGGGTGAAAAATTGGTGATAGGTTCCGTACCCACCGCGGAAGTGTTGGGGCCAATCGCTTTCCGCGCCCTGGAGCGACTTCGGTGGCTTGACCAATGGGGTTGGCACAGACCCTGACGTGGTGGTTAGAAAAGGGCGTTGTGTGATACGCCTCATTACATAAAATCCGAGACCGTGCATACAACCCCGATCTTCGGTCCTTTTTGGTGAATTTTTGAGTTAGAGATAGGAAAGTTATTATATCTTTCCGGTCGTAGATATTGATACAGACGATCCTTTATCTTGTTTGAGAGATATCGATTCTGATACTCATTGGTTTCGCTTATGCAAGTCCCGAGCTGAAACAATTAACTTTGGAAGATAGCAGATTCGAAGACGTTACCGTTAGCAAATCCAAGTTTTGAGTTTTGACCTCTTAGGAAATGATTCACACTAAGAGACCCTGTTGGCGTTTCGTAGCTCTCAGCCATGCAACGTATCTAACTTCCGTCCCGTCGATCCGTCGATCCGCAACGGCACGGAAGTCTATCTTCACCTCATCTGTATCAACATGTTGCAGTTCTTATACAATCTGATGCTCGCCTATACTTTCCAACCCCTTACCCGACTCCCGACATATCATTGAGCTGAACGCGTATTCTTTGCGATTAAGGGGAGTCTTATAATTTCCTCTTCAGGTATGAATTAAGAGAATGTCGGCTAGCCAAAGGAGGAAGCCGATATTGCTTGAGTCTATCCGATCATGTTACTGCTTCTCTTTCCCGATACTCAGACATATCCGATATTACTTTTCTGAATTTCGTAATACGAGTCGTTGGAATTACATCGCCATTCCATTACTTGCCATCTGCATAACACTTTGCACCGCGAAATGACTGCCTCAACGTTCGGACAACAAACACAAGTCACGTAACCGCCTCTATCAGCGCAATTCATCCGAGATACAACTGGGAAAACACAAGACCCAAGATATCTTCCGTCTTTTGTTTTCTCTTTGCTTGTTGCTTGACAAGTTGACTCTATAGATAAGGTAGGGTTATCTTATCCTATCTAATCTTATCTTATCAGTCAGCTCTCATCATTCACTACCCTAAACCCCGAGAGCTGAAAACTTAAGCTTCAAACCAAGGACCACCCCACGCCCACGCCGTCTAGTTGGGTAGGATGCCCAAACCAATTGAGCTAGGCGGACCTCACCGCTCGTATATGTAAGGATTGCTAATTGATCTTTTAACCGTGCAACGTCGCACTAAGGAATTGCTAAGCAATGCTGTACAATGACAACGAGATATATAAACCCCGCGTTGTTTTGACAGTGCCGAAGATGAAACTTTTGTCCCTTCGGTTCTCAAGTAAAATACTTTCGCAATCCTGACCAAGCATCATGGCTTTACCAGTGCCTGCAGATCGCGGCCATTCGCAATCCCCAACGCGCGATGAACTGTTGTCTGCTCTTAGAGGCCAAAACCTAAGGGTCCCAGACTTGGCGCCGCTGCTTGCAGGATGGCCGAACGACGTCAGTCCACATCTGGACATTATAGATGTCAAAATCCTACAGATGATTGAATCGTCAGAAAATATCTCTCAAAGAATATTCGTATCAATACTAACGAATCTGTTAGGCATGCTGTTAACGAAACGGTGCGAACACGTCTGAACAAAGCCCAACTCTCTGAACAATTGGCCGGATGGTATCCCTATGCCTCACACGAGAGGCTGGAAATCTTGACGTCTTTTCAAGTCTGGATGTTTATCATCGATGATCTGCTAGATCAATATTCTATCGTCGAACAATTCGATTACGACAGGCTACAAACCCTTCTGGACGACTGCGAGGAATACGTCGAAAAGAGCCTCGGCGTATCAGGCCAAGAGATCGAGACATCGGCTCAATATCAAGACCACGATGCGATACTATCATTCGAGGAATATGCGTCAACCGTGCGCCGTATCTACAGCGACAACCCAAGCTACCGGAAGCGCATTGCGAAACAGGCGATCGCCACTTTGAAGGCATATCAAAAGGAAGCTCTCAATCGAAGAAATGCGCATCTTCCTTCCCTGGACGAGTATCTTGGCTACCGGCATGAGTCTTCTTGCATGATGCAAGTCGTGACCAACCTCGAATTCGCCAATGGAATTGACCTACCTGAGCACGTCATGGAGTCGAAGGAGATCCAAGATCTGTATCAAGCGACAGTAGCTGTTTTGTGGATCGTGAATGACATCGTCAGCGTGCGCAAGGAGATACAAGAAGGGTTTGTTGAGAATATCGTGGTATTGTTAGCACAAGACAACATGCAACGAGGACTTGAGGCGACGATTGATAAGCTGCAAGGTGAGATTAACAGAGTGAACAAAGCTTCTGATGCAACTGCCACCCGCTTTGCTGGTGAAACGTTTGCGCGCGACGTCGCGTTGTTGGCGAGAAATTGTAAGAACATGTGCCTGGCCAATTGGTTCTGGAGGTGAGTGCCGCCCATAAACACTGATAGGTGCGATATACTGAAGCAATTAGTGTCAAAACTCCAAGATATTGTCTGCACGATATAAAGCCGGATGTTGATGGGGGCTATAACTTCACGATTGATCAAATTGCCGAGGGGACATCGTGAGTTCGTTGGGCAGTTATATTTCCGGGTCAACCATCACATCACTCGCTTGACAACGAGCCCACTTTACGAAGTTTCTCATTTCTAACAAGTGTTGAAACTAGAAGAGTATAAATGACACGGTTTGTATTCGATAGTGGCGTTGCGATATCTCCGTACAGCCGTGCCGAACCCTTCACGCTATGACATTCATTCCGTAACAATTCCACAACGCCCTCTCAATCCGGCCCGATACCGCCCTCTCTCAATCAATAAAATCAGATTAGATTAGATTGATTAAACAAATTTTCACCTTTCTAAGCTTTTTGCCTCACATCTTCTGCTTTACCTTCGGCCCTAGATAATCTGACTGACGTACGCGGTGGAGCTAACCGTGCCGTGTTTACCGTGAGAAAGACCCTCTTTGTTTTACCAGCCTCATTACTATTTGCCAAGCATCCCACTCAGCTTGCCGATCCTGCCGTTTTTTGCAGGGACACAACCAACATGGTCGGAACTAACGGGGAAAGATGATCTTATCTGATGCGTTCTTTTCGTTGTCTGATCCACCGGTGTCGGAAGACTTATGCCGGGGATACAGCATGTCATTTCTTTTTAATGTAACCCTGTTTCTCGTCAAGATTCTAAAGTTCTCAAGCTTAATTCTCTCTTTCTCGCATCGAGACGTAAACCGCCAAAATGGGCTTCTGGAACAGGGCGAACAAGACCTCTGATGTCGATCTTCAAGACATCACGACGACTACAGACCACGAAAAGAACCCTCACCCTGAAGATGGACACTCCCCTGTTGCCGATGATGCCCTTCCCGCTGAGGATGTCACCGAAGGTGTCAAAGACATGGAAGCCATCACCCTCGTGTGGACCAAGTCATCTTTGATCTGCCTCTTCATCTTCATCTGGCTTGTTTATCTTCTCAATGCTTTCCAGAGCTCGACCGTCGGTAATTTAGTACCCTATGTCACCAGCGACTGGAGCTCGCACTCCCTCCTCAACACCATTGGTGTTGTCGCGAGCTCAATGACTGCCGCTGTCTTCATCCCCCTTGCCAAACTCCTTGATCTTTGGGGCCGAGCTGAGGGTTATCTTCTGATGGTGGGATTCTGTGAATTGGGCTTGATTCTCATGGCTACCAGTAAGGATTTGTCGACTTACTGTGCTGCCAATGTACGTAATAGAAATCACATGTCTACCGTCGAAGCTAATGTGATCGCAGGTCTTCTACTCGGTCGGTTTCACGGGCCTGATCTACAGTATCGATGTCATGACTGCCGATGCTACCAACCTAAAGAACCGAGCCTTGGCATATGCATTCACATCGTCGCCCTACATGATCTCTGCCTTTGCCGGATCTTACGCTTCGGACAGGATGCTAGCTGATATCGGTTGGCCCTGGGGTTTCGGTACCTTTGCATTCATCACGCCTGTCGTCTGTGCGCCCCTGTATCTTCTTCTCAAGATCAACTTGCGAAAGGCCAAGAAGAACATTCTACCCAAGAAGTCTAGTGGCCGCACATTGAAGGAGACCATCTGGCACTATGTGCTTGAGTTTGACGGTAAGTTCAATGTGTATTTGCAAGTGCACTCAAAACTAATCATCGTTGTGTGGTAGCCCTCGGCGTGTTCCTCTTCGCCGCTGGCTTGGTCATCTTCCTCCTCCCGTTTACCATCGCTTCTATGGCACCTCATGGCTGGTCAACTGGATACATCATCGCCATGATCATCGTCGGGTTTATCCTTCTCGTCGGTTTCGCCCTCAACGAAGTTTACTTTGCGCCTGTCCCATTCCTCAAGTTCCACTTCTTGACTGATCGAACTCTTGTTGGCGCTTGTCTCCTTGACCTTACGTATCAGATCTCGTATTACTGCTGGAACAACTACTTCACGTCGTTCCTTCAAGTTGTCAACTATCTGACAGTCGCAGAGGCCGGTTACGTAAACAACACTTTCAACGTTGTTTCTGGCTTCCTGTTGTTCATCGTGGGCTGGGGTATCCGCAAGACTGGATACTTCAAGTGGCTCCTCTGGGTCGGCGTGCCGCTTTATATCCTGGCCCAAGGCTTGATGATCTACTTCCGAAACCCGACTGGCTACGTCGGATACTTAGTTATGTGCCAGGTCTTTATTTCTGTGGGTGGAAGTGTCTTTACGATTTGCATGCAAATCGCCGTTCTTGCCGCCGTCGATCATCAGCACGTTGCCGCGGCCTTGGCTATGTTGAACGTTACTGGCACAGCAGGTGGCAGTATCGGCGACACCATTTCTGGCGCCATCTGGACGAATACCTTTGAGAAGGCATTGAAGATGTATCTGCCCGCAAATGCGCTTGAAAACCTCGAAGCTATCTATGGAGACCTCCCTACGCAGTTGAGTTATGCAAGGGGCACGCCTGAGCGCATCGCTATTCAGAAGGCGTATGGATATGCACAAACTCGAATGTTAGCAGCTGGAACGGCTATCATGGCATTGTCGTTTATCTGGGTAGCTCTTATCAGGAACTTGAAGGTCTCAGAGATGAGACAGACCAAGGGCAATGTTTTCTAGAAAGTCTGTCGAATGAGGCCAGATGTCATTGGTGGGCTGGGTAAAATGATCGGAAAGGCCGAAGCTCCGATTCTTTCCAAAATCAATGCAACCGAATTTTGTTATGCCTAAAGCCTGGTGGATCTCTGCTTCTCCCTTGCTCTATGATATCCCCCTTCCACGTGTGACTATGCCAAAAGACTAGCCCATATCAAAGAATTTACCAAACCTGGTTGATGGAATTACGGCTAAACTATTTTTCTCCCATAGAAATCTGAGACTTAATCTTCTCAATGTGTCCAATTCCTTGCGTTGAAAGTGGCTGGCTGAGCACCGGTTGTCTCTCAAGCAAGGGGTAACTAGACCTCGCCTAATATTTTTTGAACGGCTTTTCCACTATTTCGGGTCTGATGTCTCAGCCTTAGAACGACCCTAGACCCAGAGATCGCAATCGAGACCCTGTGTTCAAATGATGGCGTCTGTCACTAAAGACCCCTTGCGGTATTGTCATTTCAACGGGCAGACCATGAAGCTGCCACCAATATTTTGCATAGCTCAATTGCGCTCGGTTCGTTTGCCCTGGACATTATAGTAAGACTCTTCCGTTACAAGAAACTTCTAACCTTTCAGTCGACCTCGGCCGGTAAGAAGTCACAATGAAGGGTCATATCGTAGCCTTGGCATTGCTAAGCAGCCTTGTCAATGGTGCTGCTGCTGTCGATGTGAGAGACATTCAGTATGCGGAGCAAGATCCCGGGACATGGTGCATCACCTATCTGTCGACATACCTCGCCCCGGTCTCAATGGCAACGGATCTCCCACGCCCTGCTGAGAACACCACAGATGTCGAATTGATATCGACATCTACGGCTCAAGATTCAGATCTCGCTTCCTCGGCAGCTGGCAGTGCGTCCACTTCAGCTGTTCTTGAACCAGCCGGCCAGCGCATCATCCTTCTCATCAGCCCTTCTGACGGTAACACGAAACGCGATGTTGGTGGGTTTGTCGGTGACGGTAATCCCGAAACCTGCACCTTTGCAACTATCTTCACACTTGACAATAGCCAGCTGTCCGAGGGTGGAGTTCCAGTTTTATACCTCGGTGATGCCTACCAGAAACTCCAAGCCTTATCCTCGTCAAGTGATAATGCAATCTCGACAACCTTCAGCAGCGAGGGAGGGGTACTGCGCTTCCAAAATCCTTCGTTGCCCAATGGCGGAGCTTCATTCTGCCAGACCCCTTCTGATGGTCAGGTTTACATGACTTTCGCGTCCAAGCCATCTGGCTGTGTACCGGTGTCTCTGAACGTCTATAGGGGTAAGTATCAACGTCTCCATTGGAGTCCCTTACTGACAATAATCGATAGCCGAGCAATGCATTGACGGTAGACTCGATGGTTTGGGTCCTACAACAACATCCACCCGGACTGATGAGCCCATTTCAACAATTTCCACAGAAGAGGCATCTGCTGAGCCCACTGGTATTGAGTCTTCACTCACCGAGTCAGTCGCCTCTACGGTTCCTACTGAAGCATCTGGAGTCCCCACAGGCTCACCATCATCCGGAAACGCTATCAGTCAAGAGACAGAGGCACCCAGTGGCTCGTTGACTGATGGACCGACTGCAACACAATCCCTGGGAAACATCGTCGTCACAAATGCCATTTCCAACGGACGTTTCTCCATCAAGGACCCCAACTCAGAAAGTGGCATCTTTGGCTTTGATGCTGAAGGTGAGGCCAAGCAACGGAACAGCGACTGCTACAAGGGAGACGGGAGCCCCGATAATGGCTGTGTAGCCTTGGGTTCTTCCTCCGATTCAAAGAAGAGAGCGTTCGGTGGCCTAGCAAGCATCTCACAGTTTCTCACCAACCTGGCCCCAAGCAGAAATGTTCTTTACACTGTTCAGTTCTATTACGCCGTCATCACTGCTGGAGGCAGTCATATGTGTAGTGTCAATGCCTTCCTGGGCAATCGACAGTTTTACACAACGGACCTTTTCACCAGTGGCGGCGTGGGTGTCTCATGGAACAGAGTCCTCACTACTGTCATGGCTGACTCTCGAAGTGCCAGCTTTGGCATCTCCATGTCTTGCACGGGCAATGGGCTGGCACTGATCTACGTCGACTCAGTCTTTGTCTCCAATCAGGTGACGCCTGACAACATTGATCAGTTCCAGCTGGACTTTGGAGATGGCGACAGCACTCCAGAGACGACCAGCAGACTCCCATCCACTCCAACTAGTGAACCTTTCAACCCATTGACATCCAGCATTGAGCCAGACACAACTTCCACAAACTCTCCTCCCTCTACCACGACAGGCTTCACCAGGCCCGAGATTCCTTCTCAGGAGGTCTGCCCCGATGGTTATAAGCCTCCCGGATTCTGTGGACAGAAGCCTCCACAGCCTTCAGAGCTACTCTGTAAGTACCGTGGCCAGCCCAATGCTGATGCTGTCGCATATCCACTCTCGCAATACCCCATGCAAGGCATGGACATCCAGAAGTGCGCACTGACTTGTGCCTACATTGATGGATGCTTTGCGTTCGCCGTCAACAATAACAAGAACTACCCATGTAATTTCGTATTTGAGCCCTTGAGGGTCTCCGGTTGGAACGGTGGACAGCGCGATCGTGACCTAGAATGGTCTGAGTTAGATTGTTTCAACTGCCAACTTTGTGGTGACTCGTCCTATCGCACAACGTCGGCCGCTGGCTTTACTGAGCCCCCAGTGCAATCGGAGACAACTGTCGATTCGGAACCGTCAACTCGAGTCCCCCAGAATACTACTCATTGGCTGCCTCACCCAGAGACGAGCTCTGGGAGCTTGGAACCTACGCCAGGCACTAAGCCAACGAGCATCCGACCTCCTCGACCAGAGACCAGCGTTGACGTGGGGCCGACTTTCATCGAAGGCACAACCACTCGGCCTGGAATATCCCACACATCGGCTGGGGAGATATCAAGCGACATCTTGCGAGATTCTACATCCTTGAGCGAAGACGCAGCATCGACTACTCAAGATCCCACTTCAACCTCAGAAACCACTACCGCCTCTGAGACACCAACCGAGACTTGCAAGTACACACATGGTGAAATGTGTAACTTTGATCGCTTCAACTACCCCAAGGACGTTCTCTGCTCATGGGGAGACAAGTTTACCAGCAGAAAATTATGGTGGGAAACTCGCGAGTCATATCCCCACCAAGACCGTGTCGAAGAATGCATAGCAATCTGCCAAGGCCATCCACTCTGCTTGACCGCTGGATACTCCCAGTTCGAAAACCGATGCTACTTCTCTGAACTTCCCTTACTCAAAGAGAATTTCGTCACCGAGGAAAACGACTGGAAGAAGCAGGTTTGGCTGGACACGCGCTGCTACACCGATTGCGAAGCGTGTGTTCCAGATTCTGTTCCTAAAGGTCCTCCTGAGATGTGCGCATATACTCTGGGCGACGAGTGCAAGCCGGTCACTAACCCTCCGGACGGCACTATCTGCAATTACAATGCTTATATGGGAGGCGGATGGGTTGATGGAAATGACCCCAACTTGATTAGTGTTTATACAGAGTACGCCCAGGCTACCCCTCGGAGATGTGCTGCCATTTGTCGGGCTTATCCAGGATGTAAGGGTTCTGGATATAAGGATGATCGGTGTAAGTTCTCGGTTTACAAGCTTGCTTTGGCCGGCATGCCTATACCGCTTGAGACGGACAAGGATCCTTCTATGAACTCTATCTGGGACGATCCTGCGTGTTGGACATGCCCCGGGTGTGAGTAAGAGGACTTGGAAGCTCACCATTTTCACCTCCATTTTCTTCTGTTGCTGTCACACTGTTGGCACTGTTTCTTTTGTACCTCAAAATCCCTACAGAATAATCTTCTTCCAAAGACTTCTTTTCTCGTGTAGTTAAGACTATAGTATGATACTGGCATGAATTGTTCCCCACCAGGGCACGTAATAGGCAATGGCGTGACACTATTGGTAGACCTGGTCTCCAGTGCCAGGAAGACCCTCACTATCCTGCGAACTTGTATGTGGGTAGCAAGCCCTTTTAGACTTCGCAGCTTTGGATAATATGACTTTCGACTATGCTTGATCCCTCAGGAAGTTGTTCATCTCACTCGACATACTCTCCAGTCGTTATTACCAATATCTCAAACTCCATTTCTTCATAATCCTCAGCAAAGTCATGTAGCCCAGCGCCCTTGGCAAACTTCGCACACAGCCCATACATAACACCCAGTTGCTCGACGAGCCCTTCATCCGACAACAGCGCGAGGCTTTCTTCACCGAGCTTCAATGCTTCCAGGTCTGTCTTTGGAATCTCTGCGAACTTGGGTGCATCGCCTGTTTTTCCTGCATCTCGATAAATTTCAAGAATCTCCTTGATCTGCGCAATCCTGCGCCTTCGCCCATCGTGCCTAGCGGCATCTGGTCCTTCACAGGCAGTGCACCGACATGTGAAGCCCCAATTTGAGAGCTCCTTCATCCTGACTTGGTGCGATGTCGCAACTTCGATGTATGAGTTGGTGATTTCCTCGTCTTTGTCGATGTTTCTGACTGCGTATACTTCCATGAAACCCGTTGGCTCATCATACACCCAGCATATGTTCGGTGTACATGAGTGATTCATGCGACAGAAAGTGGTGAATAAGCCACACTCGAGACCTCCGGATGTGATGCTCGCGGCGTTCGTATAGAACTTGGCCAAGACAAGACCAGCATCGAGATCTGTCCTAGGACACGGTTGACCCTGGAGGAATGAGAATTCGCGCAGCTTCTTATCGTTGTGATACAGATCCATCAATCGGTGTCTCTCTGAGTCACTCAGATCCGCGACTTGATCGATGACACATCTGTACTCGGTCTTCGTCTTCGTCTCCGCTTGTGAAACTGTCAGGATCGGTTTCTCGTGAATGATGCGCGTCCCAGCCTTGATGAGCTCTCTGGCGAATAGTCCGTGCCCATCAGCCGTCCCCTTCATTATATATAGACATTCCGCTTGCTCCATCGCGTAGTATGAGTTTTCCCTTTCATTCTGGTTGATCAGTGTCGCAAGAAATGCTCATGGTGATAGTTTCCAGTTCGTGAATCATTTGCAAAAGTTCATCCGAAGTTGTGGAGATCTACCTTGTAGCACCAATCAAAGCCCCGAACGAGCTTGCTGCTGTTATTAATAGACTTCATATCAGCAGTCTAATCTTGCAAAGGTTAGTTCATAAGGAGATGAGTCGATTTAACTGGATAGCCCTGCATCAAGCTCCACAGTTATGGGTACGTTTCGCGGTTCTAGGGTAAGTACTTTCTTCGCAAAATTATAGCTTGAACTCAGTCTATCTCGAGGGTGAGAACTTCTCTTCCAATAATCAACGATAGTAGAGGTTGCATTGTACTTATTGAGAATAAAATCCCTTCTTTTTATGGGAATACTTCTTTCCAACGCCTAAGAAAGGGTTGCGTTTCACAAGTTCAATATTATGCTTGCAGAGAGCAGCCCAATGAACACTTTTATATGATAACCTTCCCAACCATGGTGCCGTAGGAACCAGCAAAGACAAGACATTAAGCGGGTATCTGAGAATACCGACATCTAGATCCCTATACTAATCCAATCAAATTTTACCTCACCATTTAAAACCTTTATAACTTTTCCTTTATTACAAACATACCCCCATGCCAGCCATACGTCCTCGTCAATCGTCGTCCACGTCGTCTAGCGGTCTCAAAAGCAATCTTGCCCATTGGATGAGGTTCGTGGAAATGGATACCTCATTCAACATTTAGCTTGGTTGGAGTAAACTGCCAAACCGAGCCATATAACTTCTCAATCTTAAAGCCGGTCGACGCCATGGCATAGAGGAAGTCGTTCCACGGGATCAAGCCAGGAGTCGTTGTTACTTCAGGATCGAAGAACAAAGTACGGAACACCTTGAGCGCTTTCGCATCAACAGCAAATGTTGGCTGGGTGTCTTCAGTTGCCGGTTCTGCTTCGTCAGCTGGTGGGGTCGCCTCTGGAGTCGCAGGCTCCGTCGGATCACCCTTGGTCTTTGACTTGGGTTCAGGCTTGAACTTCTTAGGTTCTTGTACAGGCTCGTCCAAAAACAGTTTCGAAAGAGGTCTGTTGAGCTCCCACAGATCTTTATTTGTAATAGGCTCGGCCTTGGAGTCAGTCTTTGCAGGTTCGACCCACTCAGCCGTCCTTCGCAAGGTACGTGGCTTGGAAAGCAGGCGGTAAACCCACGTCTTTTTAAAGAAGGTGACATTCTTTTTAGTCACCTGGTCCATCTTGGCCCAGACTACGTCCAGGTTAGCTTCAGCTCGGCGCAAACCATAGCCCTTCATAATCAACTGCAGCAAAAGCAGGAGGTACAAGCCCCCCCCTGGCATTCAACAGCAGGAGCATCAGTTTAGGCCCAGACAGGTCCTCCTGGTTGACGATAGGCCACATGGAATTGTCTCTGAGCTTGGATCCATGTTCATGTCGATCTACTGCATGCTCTTGCCGGAAAGCCGCGAAATCAGGGCGATGGTTGACAGGCATTCCAGGCCAATATTTGAGGAGGATCTGAAGCCTTTGCTGGCGTGGCTTTTTCATCCATCTTCTTTGGATAGTGGCTTCATGTCTCTCGAGTATTTTATTCAGCTGATGATAGCTTGCAAAGATGTTTTTGAGTAGTCTCGGGCTCGATCTCGAACGTCTTCTCTCGTAGGATAACCCGGAACTCGTCCTTAATTCATGGCCATCAGCTCACGCTGTCCGTCATAATCGCAACCGGTGAAATCAGGATCTTCATAGACCATGCCATCATCATAGCAGAGGCCCTCGTAATGATGATAATAGTAGTTTGATCTAGAATTCATGGTTTTCATGGTCAGGCGCGCTCAGGTAGATGCATAGAGAATATGAATCAGCGAGTGATTGGTGATTAAACTGACAGGATTGTAGGGTGGCAGCTTTAGTTGAGTATATGGCGATAGATTCGTTGAGGTTGCAAAGCTTGAGGAGCTTAAGCTGTTTACCTTTTTAGGCTACGTCAAATATAGCTGTAGTGGGTCGAAAATCAGGCCTGAGGCAGTAGTCTAAGGCATCACTTGATGAGTGGCTCCCTTTGTCAGTGAGTGGAGTTCACCTCGGCATATGAAAGTGGGGACGGAAGTTTGGTTCCCGGGCTCCGATTACGCTCAGCTCATGTTGAGGACTACTACGGTCCTACGGATGACCGGACTATCATTCGAACCCTGCAAATCAAGACGAAAAAGTACGCCAAGGCCTTTGACTCCCACAAGAGCCAAGACATACTGAGGACTTCATTTCTGGGCTATTTCAGCTTTGGCCACAGAACACAGCATTTCGGAAACTGGAGCAACCATGTCCAAGCCCAGGCCCTCAGCGGCATATTCTCAGTCTGAAGTACTATACACAACACAGCCATTTCTAGTATTGCCAGATCTCAGAGTCCTTCATGAACAAGATGTTGACTTTCTTGAACTCAATCGGTGCTTTCACCTGCCCGTGCGAGCTGTCCAAGAGGAATTCATCAACCAGTACTTCTTATACTTACATCCCTACTATCCTTTGGTAGATGAGAAAGAGTTCTGGGATATGTACATGGGTCGAGAAAGAAGTGACGGAAAGGGAAAATCAATGTCCCTGCTCGTTTTCCAAGCGATGCTTTTCGCAGCATCTGCGGTAAGGGCCCTCCCAACCTTTGTGAGAACGAGCTGACAAGACACAGTTTGTGTCGCCAGTAGTACTCAAGAATGCCGGATACACTAGTGTAAAAATGGCACGCAATATCTTCTATAGAAGGGCGAAGGTTCGAAGACTCACTGAAGTCGCGTATCACCACTGACCTTCTATAGCTATTGTTTGACCTTGGGGTCGAGAGTGATGCATTCACCAAATCCCAGGCGGCTTTGCTCTTGACGTTCCAATTCTCAGCGTTGGAACCACACGCAGGAAGCACTTGGCTCGCTATCGCCATTCAAAATGCTATCGTTGCGCAAGCTCACACTTTCCAAGCTCCGGGGTCGAGTATATCGCGCAAGAAGAGTAACAAGCGGCTATGGTGGTCTCTATTCTGGAGGGACAGAGTCTTGACTCTCGGTCTTCGAAAACCTTTACAGATAACACCTTCAAGCTTCAACGTCAGTCTAGATCCAATCACTCCTAAGGACCTCGTCGATGAAGCAGAGAACTCTGCTGTGTATGATTCTAGAACGAAGCGCCAGCTAGCAGATATCATAAACTACCAATGTCGTCTGGCGGTCCTTCTGACAGAGACTCTTTCCATCTGTTATGGCCCAAACGCATTCGACATCACATACTCGCTGGATAATTTCGAGAAAACCCTTTCTCAAATCAGGACCGCCAAAAGTAATCTCGCCGGTTGGAAGAAAGAAGCAGATGCAGCCCTCCATCAATTTCTCAGTGGAACGGGGGCGCACCGATCAACGACACTCATATCAAGTGTCGTATATATATATGCCTAGTGAGTGTCATTAGACCCACCGAACTGTCCTTTCAATCTGACTAGGTTCAGCGCTGCCCAGATTGCTCTTGGAAATCATGAAGCTATGATGATTGAACAGCGTCAAAAAGGAATAAACGTCATCGACGACGCCGTCCTTCGAAATATTGGCAAGGATATAAGCTATGCAACAACGGAGACAACGAAATTGGTCGGTTTCATAGTTCAAGAAGGCCTGACCCAACATCTTCCTATTTCTGCGTAGGTGAACATCCGACAATTTGACTGCCATAACTGACTCTCGTCCAGGATCGCGTACATCGCTTATCCTCTTATGCTGAGCTCTATAGACGAGAGGATAGCACCCAAGGACCCCGAAACAGATGAGGATCAGTTATTGACGAGATATCACGCGCAAGCAATGCACTTATGCAGTAAGCGATTTGAAGGTGCTGAAGATATTAGTAGAATGATCACGCAAATTGTTCAGTCGACGCCCATTCAGCTACCACTGCGCCCGCACTCGAAACCACCAGGGCGTCGGCAGTCATCTGGAGCAGAGGGAGCATTGTCACCACCATCGAAGAGCCTTACGAAGTACTGGGATGAGTTATTCATCACACGCCAGTACATGCGGCTTCGACTTTCCCTTGACTATGCCCTGATTACTGGTAGGCCACCAACGGAACTGGACCTACCGACATCTATCCTTCACGACGCGGGGATAAAGAGATTGGCCTACGGGCCGATACACAGCTTGTCTGCAACAACTCTGTACACGCCTCGCAAGCGTCGCGCATCGGAAAGTGTTGCTGGCCTGCCGCGAGTTATTGAGCTGGATGAGAAGCTATCAGACGATGAAGGGTTAACGGAACATGTTGAGATATCAAATGATCTCATCGCAACTAGCACTCAACTTGTACAGAGAGAGGGAAACAGTATATCATCTAGGCCGCATTTTGACTATGATGCAATTTGGGCGGCTAATTTGTTTGAGGAGATTACAGATGTACTCTGGGCTTGATTTAGTAATCATAAGAGAATTTTTGTGCCCCTAAATGAAATGCGTAAACATGCTTCTGGAAATGCTGCAACTTTCCAGAAAACAATGCGTCCAGTTGCCATTTTCGTTCAAGTGACCGATGCAATATGGGTAGCCCATATCGGCAAGGAATATCGGAACAGTCCATGATCTACAACTAGGGTCCCCGCTGGAAATATCTCTTCCACTACTGAGAAATATGCCGATGTCGATCTTTCCAAAAAGGTCTGCGGCATATCTCACTCCGATGCATCGACGAGGAATGGCGACATCGATATATACACCGTTTATATGCGACTTCGTGGTATCATTGCCCCGAGAGTACCGGGCCCCGCGAAGATGCGCTACAGCATAACCCTGGTCAATCATATCCTGTACACAATATAAGCTGCCAGTACCGGACTGAATGATAAAGAGAGCTATTCAGGTGATCTTAGCTCATTTACGAGTATAGTACTTCTCCTTCATTTGATTCATGAGAGTTCAAGAACTTTCTATCTCCGGTTGCCACTACTACTCGACTTACCTAGAACTGCATGAGTTATCGTCAAAATGAGACTCCCTTTCGCAGCCCTGGTGCTCTCCGCCATCGGCTCTGTCCAGTCAAGTCCCGTTGCCAAAGCTGCGAAGCCACCACAATTCTTCCTCATTGGTGACTCAACTGTGGCTGTTGATGGTGGATGGGGTAATGGTTTCCTGTCATATCTGAACGCTCCAGCCAAAGGCGACAACCGAGGCGTCAGTGGCTCAACTACCGTATCTTGGAAGTCCAAGGGTCGCTGGGATACCCTGATCAAAGACATTGGTGCGGCGAAGGCCGACTTTGAGCCAGTTGTTACCATCCAATTTGGCCACAATGACCAGAAGGTCATGCAGCTGGATGAGTTCCATGCAAATCTGGTGGATATTGGCAACCAGATCAAAGAGGCTGGCGGGACACCGGTAAGTCTACTATCTTATCTGCATTGATTTCAGCCGTACTAAGAAGAACATCAGATCTTCATCACGTCACTCACGCGCCGCACGTTTCAAAGCGGTGAAGTTGTCCAGAACCTCAAGGAATGGGCTGCCGAGACTATTGCGGCTGCTGGGAATGTCGGCGCCCAATATCTTGAACTAAACAAAGCCAGCACCGATTACGTCAACGCAATCGGAAATGAGAACGCACAACGTTACAACTGGGGAGAAGGCGACAGGACGCATCTGAACCCAGCTGGCGAAATTGTCTTTGGAAGAATGGTAGCGGACTTGTTACTGGAAAAGCGTGAGGACTTCTCATCGTATTTTACTCCCAATAAGGCGCTTAGTGATAAGATTGCAAAGGGAGAGTTTGCTACTGGCGACGAGTAGTTGTAATGGTAGCGGCATGTATGTTCAGCAATACGAATAATATGTAGTTTACTACTCAAATTGCAGCATGGACCAAAGTCAGAGTATTAGTTGACAAGTGGCTTTTTTGCCCAAACGACCTTTCCACGAAAGTACCCGTGAACCTTCTTCGAGCGAATTTCGTGGCGGTATCGAGCGGCAAATACGTGAATCTCCTCTTTAGCCCATCCCAGTAGGTTTGCGATGAACATGAGAGTTCCTTCAACATCCTGCAGGATTGCAGCCTGGAAATACTGACCAGCCTCTTTGAGCTTGGGATCTTCAGACCATCCGCCGATGGGGACCTGGTGTTCAGTTAGAGAGTGATGCTTTAACAGCAGTAACGGGAAAGGACATATACCTTGATCTCTTCTTCCTCAATGTTTACGAATCCTGCTTCCTTGATACCCTGAACTTGGACATTATCTTCAAGGACAGAAAATGGTCGCTGAAGCTTGCGACCTCCTTCCATGAAGATCTTTCCCCACTGACCCATAGCGCTATCTTCCGACACCGAGTTATCATCACTGCCAATACAAGGAGAGGCTTCATGACTCTCGATATAACCACCTGGCTTCAGACATTTGTAGGCTTGTTTAAACAAAGCAGGCCAGTCGACAATACTGCCGACCAGGAATCTCATGTGTACGTAGTCAAGTGAGTTTTCCTTGAAAGTCCATTCTTGGGTACAATCGTCGATTTGACTGGAAAGGTCAGTGTGCCAGTATAATGATGTTAGTGATGATCTTTCACTTACAACTCGAGGTTTGGTGGTAGCCAACTTGGCTGGATTGGGGAAATATCCGTTCCAACCACTTTTGAGTTGGGAAACTCGTCGGCAAAGTCCCTGTCAATGTAAGCTAGTGGTTCTAAGAGTTGTTCGTGGAGGTCATGCATTGCCCAAATTCCTACATAAGGGTGGTCAGTGAGTTGCCTATACCGACGGAGTAGACAGTAGCGCGACTCTTACCCGTTCCTGTTCCGATATCTACAGCGGACTTGACCGACATGGATTCATCAGCAGACGATTCGATCCATATGATGCGAATCGAAGAGTACCTGTATATCGTCTTTCAACGGCGCTTTGTATAGTTTGTCGCTGTACATGAGAATCAGAACATGGTGACTGGAACCTGTAATTAAGCAAAACGACCCATATGATAGACTGGCATATTTACTTGATGTCCAGTGCTTCATTAGCTTGATTGTCATTTGAGATCCTGGACATTGGCTTAGCTTCAAGAGGCCGAACTGGGTGGCAGTGCCCAATCGACTGCTGGGACGATGACTAACCAGTACTGAGCATCGCCCTGCTCACTATGATATCTCCTTCCATTGATCTCTCGGTAGCGCAGGATATCGGATGAGAGTGAAGCTGTTGAGCTAGCATTGTCCGATAGCGTCGAGTCATCGTCATCGTCGTCCCGATCTAGCTCCTAGGTACGTCAAAAGGCCAATCTCATGAAATGCTAAGGGTAATATGTTAGGGACCTACAGTCTGTGTCCAATGCTGACCGGGGAGAAGTCCCGTGGGAGCTTCTTCCTGGGACGTGTCGCCTGCTGTCAGTGCAGGCTGATCGACTGTCTTGTCACTAGATTGCATATCTGCCATGATTGTCAATATGAATGGCCAAGGATGAATAGTCCAAGTGCTATGGTGCGTGAGCTGGTTGCGGTATTTAGATTTCAACGCCGCGGGGATCATCAGATGATGTTTGCCAAGTTCGCCCCTTCTACTCAACCAATATGGAAGGTGGGTATACAGGATGCGGCACCCAACAGACAAACAGGGATCTTGCAGTCTTAGGCGAGACAAACATGTCACAAAGGAAATAAATCGTATATAAAGCTATGAAATCAGACTTACTCACTAAGACAAGAAAAATCTGGATAACGAAAACTAATCACAGTACACTCGCACACGACCACTCGACATCGGCACACTATTAGGTGAAAGATCCCAAAGCCAAGAACGTAACGACTCGATGTCCCATATTTCTCCCGCATCAGCCAACTCGCACAAATTCCCAAAGTGGCTCGCTCTTTCAATCTTACAAGGTGTGCCAGGAGGACAATCTGCCAATGCACTAATGCCATCCAAACTCATCTGGGCATGGGTCGAGAACGGCTTCACGATGTCCTCCAGCTTCTCTGACTTGCAGACAATCCCATCATGGAACGGCTGTTGTCTGAAAGTGGTGAAGCTCTCACCTAGTTCTTGTCTAAATCTCGACATGAACTGTTCCTTGACATCGCGTAGGGTGTCCCTGAAGACCTGCTTGTTGTTGCGGTGGTGATCTAGACCATCGGCTTGGCTTAGCAAAATCCGTAGTGGACGCTTATCCTCCTGGTCACGGAGCAGCTTGATAGCTATGCGTAGTGCACTTTCGGTAGCCTCAGATCGTGTTCGTTCCATTGGGATGACGATGATCACAATAGCGAATAGCTCTTGGAATACATCAGCCATGTACTTGATCTCTGGCTTTTGGTCGTCAAAACCGGGGCTGTCGAGGAAGATAGCTCCAAGGTTACCGGAGTCGTACGACTGGATCCCCAAAGTCCTGCAAAGACTGCTGGAGCCAGGCTTGAAGTAGTCCTCGGATGCACCAGTCAGGACTGTCAGCATTTGACTCTTTCCAGCTTCGGTAGAGCCCTGTACTCCGATACAGATCTTGTCGGAAAGCTGGATCCGAAGCTGGGCTACTTGAGCAACACTGAAAAGCCACTTAGGCCAGAAGAAGGTAGGGGTAATACACCACTGATTGGCCCTTGCCCCAGGGTATTCTTTCAAGCCCTCTTCGAGCTTCACTCTCCATTTATCCAGCGTCTCCGGGGTACGTGAGCTTGCAATATCCTGCTTCACGCGATCGAGCAGGGTCTTCTCCACTATGTCGTCGGACTCAGCAATGGGTAAGCTGAGTGCCTGTAGGGTGGTGGACAGGGCACCAGGAAATGTTAGATTGAGATACTCTTTGTGCCTGTTGAGAAGATGATTGATGACGGCGGTGCTTGCAAACAACACAGCTATGCCTCCGGTGACGCCCATACCGGCAGCGGAAATGGCTCCTACGCCCAAGCTTTCCATGAACGATGAGGCTAGGACTCTGGAAAATACCGAAGCTCCGGAGAAGTAAGAGGGCAAGGCGCCCAAAGCAGCCGATGTTATTTGGTGGCCCTCAGTGGACTTGCAGTACCATTCATATGGCGCGTCAAGTTGGGTGATGATGACGAGATGACAGAGTTGAATGACGCCCATAACATCTTGGAACTGGGAGACTGCTTGCTCTGTGCGCCTTGCGGGGTCTGTCGAGCGATGATATAGATCATGGCTAAACGTCTCAAGAGCTCCAGCAAAGGTCGGTACCTTGTTAAATTGCTTCGTTAATGTTGGCCTCTTAGCGGCTTCCCAGCTTTTAACAGAAAGTTGAGCTCGGGTAATGCCTGGGGCATTCTGACCAAGGAACATGTCTGTAATGAGCTTTCTAAGCGCTTTAGGGCAGTCAGGAGGGATATCATGAAGAAGGCCAGTGTCAGAATCTTCATCTCCATACGCTCCAGGCATAGAGGCATGGAAGTCGGATCCAATCTCAAAGTCCTTCGGCCAAAGCACCTTCAGAATGGTAAATGCATGCCCCAGGCGACTGACGACAAGATGGGGACTGGCATCGCTGACCAAACCGTCGATACATTCCACGACAGCTTTGATCTTGTCGATAATCGCCATGACCTCTTCTGGGGGATGGGCATCGCGAGAGGTATTATCAGTTCTGAGGGCCTGGACCTTTGACATCTGGGCAACAAGCGCACGTATCATTGCCAGCCGGATACTCTCAAATGTCGCCGGTAAACTGGCTCTGTCTAGGCTCATCGATCTCACCGTATCGACATCGATCTCTGTAGACCGACCAAAGATATCATGAAGAGTGATGCCTTTCTGGATGGCGATTGAAGCTTTTCCAATATCTTCGAAGGGTTCATCGTCCTTGATCCGATACTCCAGTTTAACAGAAGTCTGGACAGAGAAGTCAGTTTGAAAGGTCAAAGGGCCACATGGATGTGAAAATCTACCTGGTAGTGGTCAGACTTGATAGGAAACCCAAGAATCGTAAGAGGAATTTCTCGGGTATCCTTCTTGAAGGTTGCTCCTTTCAAGAGATATTGCATCACAGGTGTATCGACATCCAGTGATACAATCACGTGGTCGCTGTGAAGCACGCAGGAGCAGCTGGTCACCGTTCCGGGCATCGGAAGTATCATCGATGAAACATCGGAACATACCCCATGAAGAACTTCCGATGAGGCTTGCTGTGGAAGTCGCGCGCCGACAGAGCTCTTCACACAATGGAAGTAGTGCGACATCTTGTGGTATTGGTCAACCTGGCCAGCGCTTGGTATCTGGGGTATGTCGTTGACCCGCAAGGTCTGGACACAAGTCTGAATCCCTGGTACTTCAGCTGCAATGGAGTACATGCAACCAAAGTGGCAGAACTTGCCCGTATGCTGCAACAGAAGATCCAAAAAGTACTCAAGAATGGGCCATAGCATTTGGATAGTGGGTGAGATGTTTCCCAGTGGTGTTCTCAGAGCATCAAAGCCCTGCCTGAATCTCCTCGAGCTATCGTTAAGTGCAAAGGGAACGTAGTCATGAGGGTTAATAACGTGGTGAAAGTTGCTGCTGAGATTCATCTGGAGGGAGGCAGTTGTTCCTCGAGGTTCAGCAACCATACACGAAGGTGCTCCAAATGTGATGATGGATATGCCGCCTTGTCTATCTTCCCAGGCATTGGGCACGGGCTCATGACTGACCATGGCTAGATAAGACGAGATAGTCGCTAAAGCGCCTCTGTCATGCAAGGTTAGCATGAAGTATGGTAAAAGAAAAAGGCTTCCACTCACCCAAAGCTGTGGCCGCAAACAACCAACTTGTGCCTTTTCATAAGCCACTCAACAAGCGGCACAAACTCCTCACTTCTGTTCCAGAAGCCCTTGTGGAACCGCGATCCAATATCATCAGAAGCTGCCAAGCGCACGTCCAAATCAGACCGGACATCATTCATGTCGCGGGTGCAACAGAAGCCCAGAAAGATGGTTTGAAGTCGATTAGACCAAGCTATGACGGGCGGCGTTGACTTGATGCCCGCTTTCTTGCTTATCGGGGCAATTGAGTAGATTGATGAGATTATGTCGAGTTCTCGGATGGATCGGAACCGCTCGCTTTGACGAAGATTCTCATCGATGTTGATTCCTTGTTCTTGTTCATTGCAGAGATGGCTCACTGCTGCGGCGCCGTAGAACATGAGCTCTTTGTTGATGAGTTCTGCATCGCTCAAGCCAGCATTCTGGTCGCTGAAATTGATGTACTCGCTGAGAAGAGTCTCTGTTCGCACCATTTTGGCAACTCGGCAATTAAGAAGGCCAAATTCAATGTTCTGGCCACTTGATACAGAATACAGAATTTCGAGCAGAATATAATGGCCATTGTCATGGTGATGAGATTGAGAGTTCGACGAGGCTCTGCAACGTCTCTGCATGGTCAGCTCATAAGCGCCCACGACTTCGCCACTCTCCTCTAATAGGTCCACTTACAGGGTTGAAAAGCCACATTCATATTACTGTGACTCGGTGCATGAAACTATTGATCAAGGCAGACTAACTAACAGAGCAATAGGCTTGAAAAGGAACATCCCCTTGACAGGAATAATCATTTCTTTCAAGTCTCTCTCTGTGGACTTTTAGGCATTAGGACATGCGAAAGCCTCATGCACTTTTTCTATTTGCAGCCAAAACCAAGTCGGTTAGCTGGTTTACTTGTCCTATGCGGCCTTTTGGACTTCTTGTCTAAATATTGCCTTTGCTACCCTCTTAATTGACAGCCTTCAGGAATTTGTCATAACAGTCCTGTAGTAAGCGCGTTGATACTCGTCGTACGGGATCATCCTCCGCCAATGTGTTAGCTTCAATCGAAACAACATGTTCCATAATCTCAATAGCTTCCTGGATCCGGCCAACATTCTGATATGCATTTGCAAGGTTGCGCTCTGATGTTAATCGCCAAGTATCCTTCACAGGCGACAGATTCCTCTGCATTCTTACCACATGCTTCAAGATAGGGATTGCATCCTCAACTCGCCCCAAGCGCACGAAGGCCACTCCAAGGCATTCTTCATTTGACAGCCGCAATAAATCATTCTCCCCAAGTATCTCCACACCCGTTACCTTCAAACTCTCGAATATCTCCATTGCATCTTCAGTCCGCCCATTGTCGAAAAGCGCAATTCCTAGTGAATTGCGCGACGCCAGACAATCTATATGACTCTCTTGTAGCGTTCTCTTCTGAACCGTTACAATATGCTCCAGCATCTCAATCGCTTCTTCTATTTGGCCATTCATATAGTATGCATGTGCCAATCCGTGCTCCGACCGCAGTCGAATATTGTCTTCCTCATCTAAGCCTTTTCGGACATCTAACACATGCTTGAAGATCTCGATCGCATCGTTGGTTCGTTGAGCGTGAGTATACGCGAGTCCTAGTGAGTATTCTGATGCGACACGAGCAGAGTCGTTTTCTGCGAGTATCTCCGATTGAGTCTTGACGACGTGACTTAGTATTTCGATACCCTCTTCAATACGGCATTGGTTAAGGTATGAAGCCCCAAGAGTACCCTCTGCTCTTAGCCGAAGCAGATCTATTTCTGGCAAAAAGCCCCGTCTCCACTTGCATACCTCTTCTGTGCACTCACTTGATTCTTTAAATCGCCTATCGCTCGCAAACGACCGAGCAAGCTTCTCGAGAAGGGTATATGTCGTCCCTCTCTATATCATTACGACTCAACAACCGCATTGCATGTGGAACATACTCCGATCATAATGTATAGTTCAAACCACCTACTAAAGGGAATCTTGCGGCAAGACGAGATATGGCATCTTAGAAGGATTGCCTCCTGCGATCCTATTTCTCCAGCCAGTCTCTTATTGCTGTACATATGAGGCCATGCATGTCAAATATATCAGCTCCCTCCCTACAAGCTAAAAATAAGTAGCTGTAAAGTGTGCCAATAGCTGACTCCAACTCTATAGGTAATGCTCCAGGTAGTATAGACTAAGGGATTACCTTTGGTTCAATATAGGATATAAATGATAGTAAATTAATAGCAAGAGGGTCTAACTTATAAATCTGATTGAATGATGTAATCTATATTATCCCTATTGCGTTTTAAGAACCTTGATATTGCATATTATCCTAGAATTCCGTTCTAAGAACTTTCAAAACCTTAGACTTAGCACCCTGTAGTAGCTTTAGGTATGTTTATATAGGCGCTTTATTTTGGTTGGGGTATGCAGAGGCCTGGGCGATAGCTAAAGGGAGAAATGTCAGTTTTCTCAGGAGTTCGAGGGCCAGTCCCTCGTTTTGAATTAGTTCCTTTTGAATCAAAAGCCCTCTAAAGAGATCTATTGCCTCCTTTTCATCCATTTCATCCACGTCAATCACATATAACTAAGCGAGGGCAACACCGATTTATCAGGTCCGTGTTATGATAAGAATAACGCCCTTTTCACTGAGAGGTAGATAGCTTTCCAGCCCAGGCTTGTCATCTGATCCAAGAATAAGGTCCAGGTCGTCGGCATTATCCACAATTAGGAGCCACTTTCCAACATTGTTCGATTCTAGGTGTCGGCGAACAAGGTCCTTCATATCATCATCGTCGTTAGTCTTCTCCAGTCGCAGCAATTTGGCAATTTCTACGTAAGCACGCTGTGCGCCTTCATAGCTCAATGTCGGAACCCAGAAGACTGAGTATTCTGGGTGCTTCTCCTTGACTTGGTGAGCAAATTCCAAGGCGATTTGTATCTTACCAACCCCTCCTAGCCCCACGAGTGCCATTCGAGAGATTCGTTCTTGACCGAAAGCCATCTCTTCTAATGTTTTCAGAAGCGGGTTTCGACCAGTGAAGAGGCTGTTCTTCACCAGGGGGATATAGGAGCATGCTGGAGGACCCTTGTCTAGTGTAATGTCAACATTGAATGCTATACCATGCCAGAGGTTACATACCGCTTGCCCTAGTTTGCGTGTTTTCTGCGGAATCATTGACAGAAGCACAAACAGGCGGGATAACATCAATCAATGCTCTAGCATAGCAAGCTGCCGTGGCTGCCGCATATGGTTGCCAGTCCTTATTCTTATGGCAATCGCCGTAATTACAGACTCCTCGTATAACGCCGACGGCAATTGTGTTCATAATACCCGCTGCTTCTATTTCTAAACCGATAATGCCGTAATTTCTCTGCAGTTCGCTTCGTTTCTGTCCACTCTTTAATAATTTATCGCCTGAGCCAATTAGGCCGTACCACACTTGACTAAGTTCATGGGATGGTCGTTGAGCACGTTGGATGATTACTTCTTGTTCGTCATATAGCTTGTCATGTTCTTGGCCTGGATGATCAAATGCACCCAAAGTCTGCTCTCTATCGCCCATTTCTTTGTGGTAGCGCAACATCATGTCCATCCCATCTTTCGGATGGAGTCTGATGTTACCTATGGCTGATCGCAACAGTGGCAGTGGGGACCAGACTATGGCCATGCCGAAGTAATTCCAAACCATTCTCGGTCTCTTTACCAAGGCCATACGCAATCAACCCGGCCCTTTCGCCATCAGGAAGGGCGACGAGGACATCGCCGAGTCGGATATCGCGACCACGAGGCAAGTCAGGAAGTCCCGCTGCCACACCAACAAGCAAACCAAACCAGAGATTGGGGAAGAACTTCTTGACCTGGCTAGCAAGTGCAGCTGCCGACCCGATACCATACTGCTGACCTGCCGGAAAAGTGGCTATAATGATGTTATGACCGCCCATGACACCAGCTTCGAAAATGTAGTCATCGCCAGGGCTGACGGGAAATCGTCCGTGATGTCTTTCATCCAGCAGAGATAAAGCAGCTCTTGCTTCGATCTCAAGAGGAGCAATCCAGGCAACTTTGTACTCTTCTGGATTTAGAATGGCTGTTCGATCTTCGTAACCTCGTTTTATGGTTGACATTTCTTCGGCGATATTGCCAAGCGGCTTGGTCAAACCTCTTTGTGTAGGCACATGAACAGTTCGTTTTCACTTGAAAATATTTAAAGAAGGAAGTTCTTGAACATCATGATAAGCAAAGAACCCCGCAAGCACGCTGCAAAGGGACAACCAACAGTGCGGCTGAATGGTCTTGGCCTGCAGGTTGTCTGCCTTGAGGTCAGCTTCCAGGGCTGATAATTTAAGAACCGCCACTAAAACGGCCCCCTATTAAGGCAGAATTCAGGAAGCCACCTCACCAGGCGAAACCCCGCCACCAAGAAAAGCGAACAACCAGCGAAGGCAGACTATGGCTTGTCCGTAAGCCTCACCGTGAATTGTCTAATGATTGGCTATAATATCCCCAACCCTCGATCAGGTCATGATTTGCTTGTGCCAGGCCTTGCGAAGCCCAAATGCTAACCAGTTCCATTCTTCTTCTTGCTTCCTCAGGAACGACATTCTATCCACCCACTGAAACAGTGTAGAAATCTCGCCTTGCATAGGCCATTTCAAGCAGCCATTCCATTTCGGGGGTTTCAATTCTTACCAACCTTAGTGCGATGTCATTTGGGTATAGGTACCATCCCTTAATTGCCTTCAGCTCTCAGCAATACGATCATTGACGGAAGTAGTATCGGCGACTTGATCGCCATCGCAGGGCTGATCGAACGCATCGTCGTCGAGGTAAAGTCATACAAAGAGGCGCCACATCACTTCCAGCGGCTCGCAATTGAACTAGACTTTCTGTCAAAAGTTTGCCATCAGGCGTTCCATCTCATACCGAGCCGCGTCGATGAGCAAGCCAGGCTCGAGAGAGTCCGGGCGATTGCGTTGCAATGCCTCGGGCCCTTGCAGGAGTTCGAAAAAAAGATGAGGAGCTACGAGAATACTTTAGGCCCCGGGAATTGCATAGACAAGAGTAAAAAAGGTTGGATTCAGAGCTTCAAGAAGCGATTGCATTGGTCGGCTATCGCTCGTCATGAGGTGGATGAACTTCGCGCAATACTAACCAGTGAGATCTTGGCGATCAATACTCTGTTGACGATGCAGAACTGGTGAGTTATCCATCAATATGTAACCTTTTCTTTCCGTCTTACGCCGCGTAGGGAAAGTCTAACACCAGAGAATACCACAAATAATCCCTTTGCCGATCATTTGAAGGTCCTGATCACAACCACGGAGACCGCTTCTCATGAAATTGAGACCTGCCTCCTCGAAGCCAAGGCTGGGTCTGAACGACTCGAGAAACTCGTGGTTGCTGCGAACTTGGCGCATGTCGAACAAGAAAGCACCCTAAAGTTAATCGAACAGAACGTCGAAAAGACAAGCATCGTTCTGGATGCCGTCACTAACACAGTGGGGGCGGCTTCATCACAGCTTGTCAGACTTTTCTCCCTCACTGAGCACCTGGAGCGATGGATCAAGACTGTCGTTCAATATTGCAATGAAATCATTGGTCTCGTCCAGCGAAATACTCGCATACTGCTCTCACTTCACGACGTCGTGACGAGGTTGGAGTCAGCAATGAGGGTGCCTGGCGTAAACTGCCCGGTTCTAGAATTTGAGAATCCCTTTGGTATCAAAATGGCCCTTCCATTCCAAATGTGTGACACCTGGGAGGTATGATTTGGCATCGGTGTGACTGAGCATTCTTTACTGACAGGCGCAGGGTCTATGCCGGCTGCTAATCGTGATGTTCTACAACAAGCCGGGCCTTCACCTCGTCGAGCGCCGACGATTTGTTGTTATGCAATCACGGACAAATATGCCTATCAAGCCAGAAAATTGGTCAACATCTGTGGTTCCGGGAGATTCACTCAATATGTCAATTCTTTTGGAACGGCTTGGCAGCCAGTCCACCAAATTTTCATGTCCTAGATGCGACTATGTATTTGGCTCAACAACATCTGGTTTTCGGCGTGGATACCAATGGTAAGTGTCTCTTAGAAGTCTCTTACGGCGGTACAGATCGGTTAATGGTCTGAATTAGCCCGAAATGCCTCCTTTGGTCAGATACTGCAGACGGAGCGCAGTTAGGCATCTCGTCCGATTCTAGCAGTCTGACGGTCCCATTGCCCCCTCCTGAACCTGTACATTGGAATTCGTGGAAGGGGCAGTGGGCATCAAGGTTCCGACGGCCACAGGCGCTGTCGCGATTGCGAAACTCTGGTATGTCATTTGACAGAAGTCCCTCTGTTGGCAGCGATGATGAGGAAGTGGATGTATCTGCCTTTCGCCGTGTCCACGTCATTCCATTCGAGGGAGACCTTTTGCGATCTCTCGTCAGGATCGGAACTCGGTGTCGAGATGTCGTGCTCAAGTATTCAGCAAGCTTCGAACCAGACAACCCTCATCTCCCGCCCGGGACATTAGTAGAATTCAAGAGACTCCTCCATGAGTTGAACGAGCTTAAGGCGACCGGGATTTATCCCCTCGCGGAGTTGAGCGCACGTCATGGGACAAAGAGTCACAAAGAAGTCCTAGAACACTGGATCAAGAGAACTGCCCAGGTAGTAAATCATCCCCTCGATGACCCATTGTTCCGCGCTAGATTATCCCTTGATGAGATATGGGCAATCTCCCAGTGGCTGTCGAACCCTGCGCCGCCTGGACTAACACCAAATAGAACGGAATTTGGGTCCAGCTCCTTCCGTGATGATCATTGTAGAAACCAGCATGTGCTGCGGTTTGCCAACAGGCAGGCTAAAATACATCTTCCTTCAACTCAACTCGCCTTACATGACGGGCGCGAATGGAGGCTACTATCTGAGGGCAGTGACGAAAGCTACGCCGCAGAATGGCATCTAGAAGATGACTATTAGCTTATATAAACATATAGCTTTTCGTGATAATATAACTTATTATTATAAAAGGCTTAAAATTGAAAATCACACGAGGAATAAAAGAGTGATGTATTGTTTAAAAAGCTAAGATAAATAAGTATATTACTTGAATTTAAATTTTCTCTATATGTGTTTCAAACCACTGGAGCTTCCACTTAATGTACCTATCCCCTATACTATACCGTTTGTCGATACACCGTCTTGGTATCCCAGGGGCGCCATATCGCTACATCAAAGACCAAGTACAATACATAGTCTTTGAATCTTTAAGTCATCTTCAATGTCTCCGTGAGGAAGCCTCACGTTCACTGGTCTACACTTCGTGAACCTTATCGACATGTTGCTTAGGACGAACCAAGGAAACTAGGCTCTGGGTTGAGGTACATCTTGTCAAAGCCTTGAACCTTCCAAACTCCGGTCTCAGTATTCAATGTCAAGTTGGTGTGCTTTATCTCCCCAGACTTCAGAGCTCCAGATTCAGCCCGACTGCCATCCTTCGGTCGACGGATGTGGTTGTCCCCGGCAAAGACCGTAAAATTCGCCAGTGGGATCTCCCAAGCATTCCGTGTGGCAATTGATGGCGAGCCTTGCTTCCCGTTAATTTCATGCAGAGGATCGACGGTGGTCTTTTGACTTACCAAAGAATTGAGCTGAGACTTTGTTTTGAGCGACAGACAAGTGAAAATAGCCCCGGTAGTACCCTTCTTGCCAGAAAAGCTCTTTGTTCTCAGCGATAGCTTTGCGGGACAATTTTCCTGCATCAGGCTCGATGGATTTGAGGCCTGATGTACCCCACGAGCTGACGGCGGTACCTGCAAACTCAGCCCCAATGGCACCCTCTCCCGTCTTGGGGTTGTACTTCTTGGTGCCCAGCCACGCCAAGTCAGATACCTAACAAGAGTCAGCGTTGTGATGGAAACAAGACTGACATGAGCTTATACCCAGTTCATATGACTATCTCCCGATAAGAAGATGTTGTTGTCGATCTTGTTCTTATATAGATGATTGAGTGTTCTGTTTCGGTTCGCGATATAGCCCTATCAAAAATTATCAGTTAGGTTCTTCCGCGAAAGGCAGATATGAGAATCGCACATCCCAGGTATCTCCACCGCCAGCCGCGTCCCCCTTGATATGAGAGAACACGATCTGGTTCCCGATCACCCGCCAGGTTGCGTTCCGATCTTTAGATTCAGATAACGAGCGATAGAACCAATTCTCTTGCCGACCTCCCATCATTGTCCTACTTGGGTCGTCGCTGATTTTCTCGATGTACTTTTCGTTGACATCTGATTGCAGTTAGAAGACGATGCCTTTTGACACCCCGAGAAAGTACTTACAATCGACTCCCTTGCTTCGGTCATACAATCTTGTGTCCAGCATCACGAGATCCATCAGCTTACCCAACTGAAAAGACCTCCATACGCGAAGACCATCGTCCATATCGGTCTGCCTGATTGGCATCCACTCGAAGTACGCGCGGACAGCATTGGCTTTGCGAGCATCCGTGGCCACCTTCGGACCTTCTCCCTTAAAGGTGTTGGGTTGATCGAAGAAGTCGACGTAGCCATCTCTATAAGCGTTATCGGCAAGTTCTCCTCCATGTTAGTGACCACCCTTCTTCTACATTGTGAGGATGCTTTACCATGGTCGTCCCAAGTTGTGATCCAAGCTGAGTTTTGAGCCAACAGTTGCAAGTCAGGATCAGTCCGGTGCTATATCGTGTTTGAGCCTGCCTTAAAGATCAACGAGTACGTGTGAGCATACCTGTCCATGGCGTGCACGGTAGTCATATAGGGAGTAGGTTGGGTGTTTCGGAATTGAGCCGCGCTCTTTGTAAAGTGTATAGGTGCCGTATTCGTAGATGTAATCGCCAAGATGGACAACCCAGTCGTGATTATCCTTTCGAGCCGCATTACCGTAGACGTTAAAGTATCCTGGGACTCGAACTGGTGAGAGGCGCTTGTAAGACGAGTTCATCACCACTTACAATATGCACTGCATGAGAAAACCGCCAGGTTGATCTCGGATACATCATCATCAGGCCGAGGTGCAGTCTTCGTCCTTCCGAGAGGGCTGGTATTGTTCGAGTTGCAGACGGTGAACTGGTAGTTATATGTCGTCAATGGTTTCAGACCTTTGGCTTCAACCTACAGTCGGTTAGTTCTGGATCTTTATCTTGATATGAAAACCCACCTTGACTGTGTAGTCAATATCGGCGGTAGTATAAGCCTTTCCGCTGCTCACGACTGACTTTGAGTCCTTCTTTCCATCTGGAAAGACTTTCCAGTGCAAGCAGATGGGATCGGGATCAGCTTCTATGAACTTCTTGGTCTCGTGGCTGTATAGCGGTTCGGTTCCATCAATCGGGGCGGTGTTGGCGGAAGACAGATTGGTTGGGGCAATGCGAGTCCACAGGATAACACTTTCAGGCCATGGATCGCCTGATGCAACGCCATGAGTGAAGTTCAATTCTTCTGGCTTGAAGGCAATATTTCCGCGCTTCCAGGAACGTCGCTGGACTTGATCGACATCTATGCCAAACTGCGTATGCCGAGGCGAGGGACTTCCATAGTTGATGTTGCCGTCGAAACTGGCCACAGAGAAATTAAAGAAAGTTGTGAGGGCAAGAAGTACTGAAATCAAATAGGTCTCCATGATTTGTATCACGTTAAAAGAGATGACACCTCTGGTTTGACTGATAGATACGTGGTCAATCATCGATTTATATACATGGTATCACCAGCTTCCCCTCTTCTGCCCCATTCAGCGTTATCATATTGCCGAGTTATGAATATCACATGTCGCCTGAAAGCGATCGTATACTCGGTTGAGAGAATGCGATCGCTTTGAGAATGAGGTTAGTGGAGCCATGTCAGCGACCAATCAGTAGGTGATCAGCGCGCCTGGTATAGCTCAACACGGCAGGAGGATTCTTAGCTTATGCGTGGCTTGGGCTCACTAGTCAACAATAAGAATGAGACATGTAATTGTCCATCGTACTACTATAGAGATGTTCATTGGTCACCTCTTTGTCTGCGGCCATGACAAGCATGATCTTGTCGTGTGAAGGCCCCAGCTGAACCAGACGTCATCGTCCTCCTAGGGATGAGCGCATACAAATCACTATTCACCAGCAGACTCACACGGGCATGAATGGGTTTAAGCCAACGATCTATTGTTTCTATCCATGTAAGAATCATTCTTGCTTACCATCCATCAACATCGCTAGTTCATTCCCCTTCAACACCAAGGCCTTGATATTCATGCTTCAGGATACACTCCAAGAACCTCTGCACGTACTCCTCACTAAGGAACTGAGTATTAAAAACACTAGAAAGTTCAATCTCGCCATCCCAACTTCCAAGGAAGATTGCAACACCAGTAATGATTGATTGACTGGCGACCCAGACATTGGTAAGCTCGAAGACTTCATTGGATGCAGCCACTACAGCACTCAAGTTGCCAATTGAGGAAAGAGAAACGGGGCAGAATGGTGGGTCTGAGACAGACCAGGGATCTACCCCAGGTGGAGGAAACTGGGATTGGAACGTCAAGGGAGCAAAGAGAACCTGTTCGTGGATGTCCTCTGACAAAGTTGGTTTGTGCTGGTTGTACAAGTCTCGAACTTGAGTTGCGACTTGAGACAAAGTTGTTCTCGCAACTTCTTTCTTATCGGCCAGCCCAGGACCTTTCAAGTCGATGCCTAAAGCCTGTGCGCAGACGGCGTGGTATGGTGCGCCCGCATGATCAGGCCTGTTGTATGGTTCTTTACAGAATGGGCGGAGGTTGAGCATGGGACGATCAACGTACCGAACAGTATAGGCTTCCTGTTTGCGCGGCTGAAACTCAGCGAGGGCCATTGCCAAAGCCGAGACGAAGACGTGAGTCAAACTGACTCCAGTGACAATCATCTTGCAACCAGCAAGGATCTGTGCTGATACGTCCTTGGGTATCGATATTGCGATGCGCTTAGCCTTCAATTCAGCCTTCATCCTCGGCGAAGAGGTCGGAGGTAAGCTCATCAGACCAGGATGATTGTACATCTCTCCTTTCTTGGTGGAAATCTCTTGAAATCGCTGCAGCTGCGCCTCAGATAACGGGTCAGGAATAGATGCAGCGACACGAAGACACAGCGAAAGTCTTGCCCCGAGGTCTTCGTCAGGCAACGGGTATTCATACTTTGCTGACTGTGTGTAATACTGAGCAGGCTGAGTAAATAGCTGGCTGAGAAGCTGCAGAATACCAACACCGTCGGTGATATCGTGAGGGCATCGTAGGAATAAGGTCTGACGACTCGCATTCCCTTTGGGCTAGATGATGTAGACGGTTGGAACAGTGAAGACGGGAGCATGGTCATTGAACCACTCCAGTGCACTTTTATTGGTGCTGATGACCTGGAATGTCGAGTTCAACCAAAGATCAACATCCTCGTTACTCTCAAAAGGCTTGTAGATCCTTTTAGACATGCCGGTCTCATTATCTCGTTCGATACGAGAGCCCAATGTCGGGTGTTTGTGTCGGGTAAAGACCCAAGCATTCTTTAGAGCCTCCACAACACGATTATCATCATTGTTGGACGAGGGCTTGACTTGAAAAGACGGCAAGCAGTGATAGGATAACAGCCATGGCCTTCTTTCGTGTAAAGCCAGTAAAAGCTTTCGCACTCGTCGATCTGTCTCTCCCATACTCCGCTGGAAGACCTTCTCCATAGGTATGAGATATCGTTGTAGTGTGAAGTCATGTTGCAAGAATAAGTCAAGAGTGTTGATTGCACAAGTAAATGATCAGGTCACCATGAGACGCGTCTGTTGGAGGGGGGAGGACTTTATAGCTGAACGTGACAGGAAAACAACACGCTGTCACGTGTGTGTTATCGTTGCTTATCGACAAGCGAATCCGTCTCGTGTTCGCATCCTTCATCTGGGATACTACATTATTAATGAATGCCACCTAAGTTCGAGATTTCCTCCTTATTCTCAGCGTCGCTTTCATAGGAGGTATTCTGTTCTGGGCAATCCAAGTGTTCCGGGGCCGTTCTGCCAAATGCTCAATGTCATAGTTGAGCAAAATGTAAGCGAGCAACATCTTGATCTCGTTGCTCGCAAAGAACCTCCCAGGACACGCATTCCGACCGAGCCCCCACGCCAAGAAATCCTGCGTCGCAGTCGGTAAAGCATTACGTGCGCTCTTGACATATTCATCTGCCTCATTTTGTCGCGCATCGTAGAAGCGAAGGGGTTTATAAGTCTTGGGTTCAGGGTAGATCTCACTGTCCTGTAGCACTGAGTACCCTGGAACAGCTATCCTTAGCCCTTTGGGGACGTGCGTTCCTGATGGAAAGGTCACGCCTTTTTCTGCTACGACGGTACGGGAAACGCCAATTGCGACGATGGAGTTCTTGCGCTGGCTTTCGCGAATTGCAGAGTCGAGCTTTTCAAGCTGTGCAACGGCACGTTTGTTCCACTTGCCATCATGTTGTTTCAGCACGCTCTCTGCTTCGTCGCGAAGTTCGAGTATAAGATCGGGAGCTGAAGAAGCGATGTCCAAGAGAGCGTGAGTAACAGCAAAGGTCGTAGTGTGAATGGAAGCAAAGTTGAGGAGCAGGACACGTTGAGAAAGCGCGCTGACCTGCCAGTTCTTCGGGTTGCCGATCCTCTTGGCTTGCTCAATCAACCACTGCAAGTAATCGTTCCGATCAGATTTGCTGTGATGATCTTGGGAGTTGTATTCTTCCAGGCGGGCCTTAATTTCCGGTTCAAGAATTTTCTCGAACTCGCGAGTGTGAATCCTGTTTGAGCGGGTTATAAGAGGCGCAACGAGCGGTTTGACGAAGCGCGGGAAGAACTTCATCATCATTGACGAGAGTGGAATATCCTGCGCGAATGCGATGCCCAACTTTAGCATTTCTTCATTTCGACAAAGCGAAAGACCAAGAAATGCTCGGTTGGTAATGCCACTTAGCATCTTCTGTGCTGATTCCATTATGCAAACTTCAGACCAGTCTGTGCTATTGCCCCAGTGCTTGCTGACACAATGCTGAATTTCTTCAGCTAGGTCTGGGATGAGGTTCCCGACCTCTTTGGTAAGCGTGCTGGCGACCAATTCCAAATGGATAGGATCGTGAGTAAGTGATGGGTCCATGGTAGTGTAGTCCGTCTGTAAATCTTGCTGTGCCGATTCGTGCATGCTGAGCATATTGGTGGGCTGCTCGCTGGCGAACTTTGTATCTGATCGTGGAAGATAGATGATATTTCCACCGTCGATCAAGGGAAAAATGGCTGCTTGGTCTCTATACTGGATGTACGCCGTGTTTAACGCGGCCTTGACATCGAGGGAGTTGCGGATTTTGGCTTGTAAAATGGGAAACCAATCGCCTTTGCGTGCACCAATGATTGGTAGTTCAGGTAAGTTGGAAGGTTTCAGGAAAAGCTGGTATATGATGTACGACACCAATAGAATGAGCGGCGCAGCAATGGCTGGCCGCGATAGTATCTCCAGCATTGGGCTTGCCATCATGCGCTGACAATTGGGATTCGATATCCAGGTCTCACTAGTGAGAAAGGGATCTTGTGCGGTCGCGAAGCCTTAGACTTTATACACACAAGAGATTGGCAAGGTACGAATACGGGAAGGTTAAGCGTCGGTATAGACTCTCTCTAACTGGCTGGTTCGCTTGAAATCGACTGCAGTGCTTGAACTAATTGGTGACAAGTGCTGACAGCGAGGGCTTCCCGCTAAACCGGGCCAAGCTAGCCATGTAAGATCGCTGGTGGAGATCCCACCACTACAACAACAGTGCCTGAGAGATGTGACCCTCTCGGCCTCTCTCCTACGTAGTAGCATCTCCATCTTTACTACGCTTTGGAATTTGGAAAGCTGTTGATGTTGCGTCTCAATTGGTGATCGTGATTCGGGTGTTGAAGACTGAGCTTGCCTCTTCGTTGATGTCTAATTGTGCTGCTACGAACGAGATACATTGTTCGTTTAACTCTTGATCTCAAAAACAGCCTTGACGCCCAGATGATCAGTGATCCACGGCCTCTCAAAGCCAAGCGAGAGCAGATCCTTCCGAACATCTTCCTCCGCCTCTTCCGGCTCAACACCAGCACCAAACCTCTCAAACTCCAAAAGTTCAAGTCCATCACCACAGAAAAACACTTTATCCATGCGCGAACAGCCGTATAGCTGTCGCAGCTCTGGTAAAGCCTGCTGTCCCCATGTATACCCTTCGTTATCATCCCTACCGTCACCTTCTTTGCCGCCGAGCTTAAGGTATGCGTCTTCAAGCTTGTTGTCTGTGTGAAGAGTTCTGTCGAATGGTTGGATGGCGTTGAAGTCGCCGGTTACGACGGCGCCAGAAATATCTTGGGCGTGCATGTGTGAAGCTATGAGCTGCATTTGGGCTGGGCGACGTGGTGGCTCCATTGCAAGTGATTCGAGGTGAGTGTTGCAAAGCCGAAGCGCCTGACCCGATGCTTCGACGTCGACGAAGAGGGCATCGCGCTCCATCCGGGTCGCCGAGTAATGCACTCGAAAACAGGACAGGACATCAAGTCGGCGATCGACCAGCGTCGTCGTACCATAAGCGCCCGAAGCCCAGTTCGCAGTATCAACATCTGTTCGGTAGAAGCCATCCCGAATCCAACTCTTTTCACCAATAAGAGTCAAATCAGATGGTACGCATTCTTGAATATTGATGACAACCGCCGTCTTCTCATCAGACCGATGCTGGCGGCTCAGCTCTTCCAAATACTTTAGAGCAGAGTTCATTCGGCTGTCGCCATGAGGCAACATAAAGTCGATGTTCCAGCTGTAAATAGCTAGCTTGGTGGCTTTGAACTTGTTTGTCGTTGCTTCGGATGCTTGAAGTGGCTGCCACTCATTCGCGTTGCCGCTCCACCTGTAGAAAGGCTGCTTCCAGGGTTCGTCGGGTCGCCACAGAAGTGAGGATGCTGATTTCCTCAGCGCAATTGCATTTTTCATTTGCTTCTGAACGAGTGCCTCCATTCTCAATAGCGTCTGTCTCATGTGATAGGCAAGATATGGAAATTTGTGTTATTTGCTGTTTCGTAGTGAAAACGTGGGCTTATCATGAATGGTGAACGGATCCGCTCGGAGCGGGGTATTCCGGTATCTGACATAAGATCCGAGGCAATGAGTTTATCTTGACATTAACCAATAACCCAGCCAGAAATAACGAAATAAAGTCTCGAAATGAATCAGGTTGGTTTAGAGTTTAGGCGTCGAAACCAATACTTCACTGACGAACATTATCGCAATCTGCATCCCTGTGATGCAAATGAGGCATAGATGGCCGCAGGAACGAAACAACATCTATTGGAATAAAACAAGAGATAGAGAAACCCATTGGCTCATGCATCCAATTATAGATCAAGCTCAAAGTCCCATACTTGTAACTTCCGATCTGGGAACCCGCCCGCCTGTCTTACAAACACGCTCAAAACTCCCGATTCATGAAGTCTCGTCTTATCAAAGAGGGGCTCGGTCGAAGTATTCGGGATCTCAGCCAGACTCTTCCAGTCCTTGAAATCCTTTGAGGCGGTAGCAACATAAATACCTGTTGACTGCTTGACAGGATCAGGGAGAAGACCGAATAAGTATTCGCCGCTGGCGTCGCCGGCAAGTTTGCCTCTTGGGTCGTACAGGTCAGGCCCGTTGAGACCAACGGGGTTGATGGCATTCTTGGTCCATGACCCTGTTTAATGTTAGCTATGATCATTGAGTATGATGGATGGATAGTCTTACCGTCGGTGTTGCGGAGATAATGTTGATACAGATGTTCTCCGGACAACAAATCTCTCATCAGGATATGGAACCGGCCCTCGGTGTCGATGAGCTGTCCCTCCTGGTTGACCATGCGACTGTTCTGAGGAACATCCCAGATCAAAGTACTGTCATCAGAAGTTGAAATGGGCTTCACCAGCTTGGTATCATTCGTGTTGAACCATGTTTTACCATCGTCATTCGAGTAGGCAAAATAAACACCATGATTGGTGTCAGCGTTCGGTGTTTCTCTGACAGTCCATGAGGTATACAACTTTCCAGCCAGGTAATCTAGTCCGTTGATGTACGCGTTGTTGTCATCACCTTGTATGTACATTCCGTACGCTTGCCATTTTCCAGTTGATGCGCTATAGCGATGGATGTAACTATCGCCTGACCCCGACCTACAGTTGTCAGTGCGCGCCCAAAAACAGAATTATAATACTCACTGTCCAATGCGGAACTCTAGGAGAAGGTCACCGTTGCTCAAAGGCTCAAATCGAGGATACGTCAGTGGCGAGTAAGGTCCTTGAGACCCAACAAGCTCATGGACTACGGGTCCGAAGAGATTCGAGGTCCATTCCGAGGGAATATCCTTCGCGATACCGTTTTTCGACACACGGTAATTAATGGGGACATCCTTCACGAGTCAGCCAGGCCCTTGCAGTTCTGAGTTTAACTTACATGATGATCAAAGCTGAGGTGAATCTTTCCATCTCCAGAAATACCCATGGAGATCATATTATGGCCATCCATTGTCTTTTGGATATAACCATCGAGGGCAAGGAATTCCCAATCTTCAAGGCTAGGCGACACCTTTCTGCGTCCTAGCTTGACGAAATGATTGAGGTACCCTGCTGGCGCAGTTTCGTAGAAGGTGACATATTGATAGTCTCCATATGTAATGAGCGCATCTTCTTGATAGCTTACGCCATTGAGTCGTTGGGAACCCTGGACATCGGTGCCGATTATCCAGTGTTTGGTGGACTTGACCGTGAGGGCTGAAACGGCCGACATCAGGCTCGCAAATGTGACTGCAATCCTATACAGATGCATTGTGAGTGAAAAGATCCAGACACAAAGGTGATGATTGAACAACAGTAGTGGGACTCCAGGGCATATTATTTATCAACATTGCAGATCTTACCAATTTCTAACTCTCACAGGATCGTATCCCAGGTATTCGCCTGCGTATTCTTGGCGAACCGGCACGGAACTGATCTTCGAACCCCTTGTTCGCCAAGATGGTGTTCACAGCCGCTGCTTTTCAATTGGAGAGGATATAACCCCGCGTCCAACCCCGCGTCGTCAATTCTCCCGAGATTGTGGGGAAGTAGGCTTGGCTTTGATATCACCAAGGACTTGAATAACGGCACTTATGACCTTCCCAATCGTTACTAGGCACGACTATTTCAACAAAATCGGCCATCGGAGTGAAGAATATGGCCCCGTTTCTTATCTGTCTATTATCGGCTCAAAAAGTCTCCTTCGGTTATAGGAGCTTCGGCCGGGCCCAGATAGCCCGATCTCCCGATGCACGTCACACAGCATCTCGACCAAATAGCTCTTGCAAGAATCTTTAAGTTGAGTGGTCAACGCGGCGCCACGCCGCAGTAGAAAGATGACAATGTAACGACTCTGTGCGATTCTACGCAACCCCGATGAATTTACCCCTCTTTAGAGGAACATTGTTTAGCTCTCGGTTTAAGTTTGATCTTAGGTCAAGTGGCCATCACTAATGGGCTCTCAGTCTCAAATCAGAGCTAAGAATTGAGCCTCCTCGCGAACTTCCGCCTTTCCTTTGTCGCTAATAGCCTTTTGTGATGTTATGTATTGGTACCTGACTCGGAGTATTAGCGCAAGCTTATCTTATCGTTAGGGGAAAGACTTCTTACGGTTCTCTGGCCGTGCCGTTAGTGATTTGTCAGGAGTTTTAGCTCACGACACTCATAGTATTTGCTACATCGGCATTTGGGCTGATGCGAACACATTGAATGTAAAGGGAACCCGAGCTTGTGATAATCCATTAAAGCTCTTAAGAATAAAATCTACCGAATGACCGAAGACAACTCGAGCAATGGTTCGTGCCTTGTTACATCCAACTACGCTCATGACTTCAACTTCTGTGACATTAGAAGTCGGCGTTTTTGTTCGTCGCTTCAGTAAGTAAATCGAGTGCTTCAGGACTACTTCAGGCTTCTTTTTCCATCATTATCAAATGCGTGCCATGGTTGATTTATCTTTTCACCATTCAATCACAATTTACCAGCTCTAAATCATCCTTCATCATGTACCTGAGCATGCTTGTGCTTTCTTGGACGATTTTGATACTCTCTTTGTTATCAGGTTCCGCGAAAGCGAATACCTGTTATCACAGAAAAGCTAACATTGGCAAATCCCTCCGTCCTTTGTTTCTCAAAGCGGCCGCTGATGATAGTATCACTGGCGGAGTCTTGGTGACCTCAGCCCACACAGGGAAGCGAGGGCGCGCTCGAGCAGGGCTTCCAAGAAAGTCGTTTCCGAAGCAGAAAGCAGATATGAGTTATGAAACCCAAAAGAACGCCGCAATCGAGCTTGTCGCTATTAGTCAACCCAGGTAGACCAGGATTCTTTCACTACCCAATTTACTCGCTTTCGGTAACTAATATCTTAACGGAAGTTCCATCCCAGATTTGGAAGATCTCAAGAACTATGTTTATGAGAGCCACGCAGGTGCCTCTAGCTACGTGTATCATATTGAGACAGGTGTATCGTTCAAGGCCCAAAGCCAGGTAATGTGATCACGCAATCTATGCTTCGCCAGGCCGCTTACGCAAATAAGGAATTCCCTAATGTTGCCTCGCAACATCTTCTTACCAAGAATGCTATCAAGAATCACAAGGAACCATGGGTGGATGATGATGACGAACTCCCTTCCCACGGCACTTGTGGCGCTGGGAAAGCACTCGGTGCCAGGTTCGGAGTATCAAAGCAAGATACACTCATTGTTGTGAGACTTGATGAAGTGGATGGAAAGGAATTCTTGGAAGGATTAGATCTGATCCTCAAGGATCTGGACGACCAGCCCGAGACGCAAGAAAAGTGTTGTTACCATGGCCTTCACAGTAGATAAGTCGCCCACCCTAGTTT
>NJCR01000515.1:0-24699 GCA_002234235.1 Fusarium hostae | reverse complement strand
GCTGGGACTTTTACCATCATACAAATTAGTATGAGTGGAAAAGTACCGTTAGTTTCATTTATCTTGATTGGCTCTACACCCCTGTCGTGACCCCGCCTAAGGGCTGTGGCACTCAAAGGGATAAATATTATTAAAATTAATATCTATATCTAAAGTATAATTATTATTACTATTAAATATATTATTATCTTTATATAAACTTATTAAGCAATAACCTAACCGAATGCACCTTTGCCTCAATCTTCCGCCTCAATGAGGGAAAACTTGTAGAGAACGAGTGCCTATGTACTATGCTGGCCTTGGATACCAGGAGCTTGCTGCCCAGGGCGAGCCACTAGCTGATTCTATTACCATAACATTCACAATTGCTGGGGGTCGTCTTTCGTGGATAGATGCGTCCTTTGGCGAGGCTGGCTTCTGTTAGGCCGAGTCTGATGGATAGGTGTACATCACCTTTGGGTCAGAGCCTGTCGGCTGTGAGCCAGTGACCCTTACAGCATATAAAGGTACGAAAGACCCGTGACTCATGCTTGGTATCTTGCTAACGTGACGGTGCAGAGGAACAATGCCAGAATGGACAGATCGTCGGAGTCAAAACGTCCAGTGCCGAGACAACTTCCGCAGCAGAGACTACTGCCTCTTCTGATGCTGTTCAACCCACCACTTCTTCCGATACCTGTGCTGTCGGTATTGGTGGCTTGAACGGCGAACCTCCACGAGAGAGCCGTCTATCTGACTGTTCAGTGCTGAACACTGTCACAGTCAGCCCATACCCCGAGTAAGAGTTCTGTCCATCCTTTATTGGGGCTCACATTGACACTTGTAGAACTTCAACCGTGTTCAAGCGTGAAGTTGCATTCCGCATTCCAACAGGCTTCCCGACATGGCGACCTACAATGAACACTCTTGCTGCCCGCGCAGAGGGAGAGCTAACCGCCACTACTATCCAGCCAATTGAGGTCCCTGCTTATGCTACGTACTGCGACTCTCCCGAGGCCTACTACGCAGCCTGCTCTGAGGCTGGAATCACTGCGTTCACAACTACCCTTCCTACGCCTACTACTTCCACTTCGACAACTGTAAGTGATTGCCCAGCGAAGCGACTCGTGAGGAGAGCGGGTGAGCATATGGGATATGAGTTTGAGGAGAACTGGGATGCCCATATCATGCCAGGATACAAGCTGTTTTAGACGGTGCTCTTCGCATGATTTAGATCTTAATGCAACGTACAAATTTCTTTCCAAGATACTACCTGGGTGAATGCAAAGAAGCGGAATAACGCATAGCTGTCAGCAATTCGTGATTGCTGAGCTTAGTTTTGGGTAACTTAGCCAGGCCCCTAGCTCTTATGGGACTGACAAGGCTGAGCCCAATACGGAGGTGGCGAAGCAACTAACTAAGGTGTATTTTTAAGGGGAGATGACGGTAAAGCTCCAATGTCACTCGCCAGCCGAGATCATTAGTGCCCCCACCAGGCTTTCAGCTCGGTGACGCGAACACCAGATCAGGTAACATTTTTCATGCGTCAGTCTTAGCTGGTGGCATCGATCCTTCACCCAAATGAAGACGTGGATTATTTATTCTGACTCATTTTACGTCTTTTGTAGCGGATGAGGCGTGGCCTGGTCATATAGGTCTTCCTTGACCCCTCTGGCAATGCTTGTACGAATGATACATTAAACTGCAAGGCGATTCATAATTGCTAACCGAGCGAGACCTCACTTCACAATTCTCGAACCACCAAACACCGTCTGTTTACTAGCACATCGACATTTCATCACCATGAATCGCGAACAATTATCCACCCTGGACGAAAAGGCTTTCGCAGAAAAGGTGCCAACATTACTCTGGTCGGTTCGAGAGACGCTTTTTGAAGATGGAAGTGAAGATATCGACATTATCAGGTCCCGCGCAGCTGAACCTGCAACCGTGGAAGCCTTTTCGTCTATCCTCACCTCTCCGATCAAAGATGAAGATTACGATACACTGAGAGTGCACCAAAAAGCATTATACTCTGTTCTTCTCAAGCTCCCCTTCGAAAAGCTCCAGCCATATCGACCAGCTTTGGCTGCAGTCGCTGCATTCAATATCTCAGGCTTCACCCATCGCTCGTCGCACTATGCCCAGACTTCTCATGTCATTCACAACGCCGGTCTTCTTGAACGCTTCGCGGCAGATTCCAAGGCAGTCTGGGTCACTAACGACAAATTTGACATGGTCAGCGATCGTACACTTACAGAGCGTGTTCATACAGCTGAAGAGATGAGACCATATATGCCTGAGCTGTTTGGCTGGCTTGTTGATGCGAACAATCCGCCGTTTATGCCTTGCCGAGACCAGCTTGCTCGATTCCCTGAGACTGCCGCTGTAGTTGCAGCCGAAGTTCTGACCAAAGCAAACGAAGAGAAGGATGATGAATATCAGCACTATCTAATTGACTTTGTATCTGATTGTGTGCCTATCGGAGAGGCTTGGAAACCAATGCGGGAACCTGTTCAAGCGTTGGTGAAAGCGTTGGAGGGGAGTAAGAGTGAATGTGATGAGGAACTGGTTGATGAGGCCAAAGCATGGTTGGCGAAGCTGGAACAGTGGGAAATTTTGAAGAAGGAAAAGGAATAGGGTCACGTGATAGAAAAGACTTGCCACTGTGTCGAACCTGACGGGAATTGTCCATTTGATCAATCTGTCGAATATCTACTCAAGAATGCTATCAGTGAACTATCAGTGAAAGCACTCTGGCTGCCAGTAAGATCACTTGGGTTTTGTCTCAGGATCTTTGAAATACGAATATCAGACTACTCGCTGGGAGAAAACCCAAAGCATCCCTCTGTTTTTTTTATCTTCGTCCTTATCTTTAACGTGCCTCTTCGTTTCAGTATCCGAAATACCACTGAAACCTTGAGCTCGGATAGATGAGTACCCTGGATCCGAAGAGAATTTCGGAAATGCCAAACTGCATGATCTACCAGCATCCGAAACTGGAGACCCGCACCTGCATACGAGGTTCTGATTGACCATCCCCCAGATAATTCTTCTTCCGATATCCTTGCTCCCTTCCCCCGGATGTAGATCGGCACTGGCGACTTGACAACTTCTCCACTCGTAAAATCGGATAAGCTTATCAGCATATGCCTAATAAGCTTCATTGATGCTATTCGCCGTGTACGACTGCTCCCCATCTTTACCCCGCAAGCTAAGACCAAGCTGGGCCAAGGCCATCACGGAAATCTACCGTCAATTTAAGATGCTAATCCCGGTACCAGGCTCGACCTTTCAAGAACGTCAAACTGTTACATAATGTGGCTGTTATACATATGGTCTGACCAGTTACTCGAGGGCAATTGGTAACTGTTCCGATCCCATGTGTCAAAGCACATAAGCACCCGTCTTCCGATTCGGATCTTACCATCTTGTCGGTTCGCCCGTGCATCATTTGATCCTATTCACATCATCAATGAGTATAAGACCTTGCGACTCAAACTTGGCAGATTGGTGATATCGCTACCGGACCACTATTCACATCATTTTAACCAAGTTACGACAACATACACACGACGATGGCTGTTGGTGCAAAGACAGACCATGTTGATGTCCTCATCGTTGGAGCCGGACCAGCCGGCCTCATGATGGCAACATGGCTCGCCAAATGCGGCATCAAAACGCGCATCGTTGACAAGAGAGGAACAAAGGTCAGATCGCTCACCTCTTCTTGTGCATTCTACTGATACATTCTCAGATCTTCAATGGTCAAGCAGACGGTCTTCAATGCCGGACGCTCGAGATCTTCGACTCATTCGGCTTTGCGCATCGTGCTTGGATAGAATCTAACCACATGCTTGAAATCTCCCTTTGGAACCCTGATGAGAATGGTGTTCTTCACCGAAGCTCAAGAATCCCTGACACGGTTCCTGGCATCAGTCGCTTCCAACAGGTTGTTCTTCACCAAGGCCGTATTGAAAGATTCTTCCTCGGCGCTATCAACGATTTCAGCCAAGGCGAGATCTCAGTCGAGCGAGGAGTCATGCCAACGAGTCTTGAGATTGATCCCAAACTTGTTGAAGACCAAGATGCATACCCGATCACCGTCAACCTTCGACATCTGAGCGAAGAAGAAGCTCAGCCAAAGCAGACGTCAACATCCGCCAACGGCACTACAGTTCAAGACGGCCTATTCCGCAGCAACCTTTCGCCAGATGACACAGCCGACATGCTCAAAGCCGCCGAACTCAATGACAAAGCTGACACTGTTGAGGTAGTAAAGGCCAAGTACATGCTCGGTGCAGACGGTGCTCATTCATGGGTCCGAAAGGAACTCGGCTTCAAGCTTGAGGGCGAATCGACAGATTACATCTGGGGAGTTCTTGACATTGTACCCATAACTGATTTCCCTGATATCCGACAGCGCTGTGCGATTCACTCAGCGAGTTCGGGAAGCGTTATGGTGATTCCGAGAGAAAACAAGTTGGTCAGGTTGTATATCCAGCTTACGACAACGGCAAAGATTGGAGAGCAGGATTCAAGAGCTGATCGGTCGTGGATCACTCCCGATGTTATTCTTGAATCAGCTCAGAAGATTCTCGCTCCTTATAAGTTGACTTATCGCAAGTTGGATTGGTGGACGGCTTATCAGATCGGACAACGCGTCGGATCCAACTTCTCGGCTTATGATCGAGTTTTCCTCGCTGGTGATGCTGTTCATACTCACAGGTTTGTTCTGTCCATCTCAAAGATGACGCAAATGACTGACAATCTTCAATAGCCCCAAGGCAGGCCAGGGGATGAATGCCAGCATGCAAGATTGTAAGTGTCTAACTTCACGACATTGCTTTCAACCCAGCTAACCTTTTTAGCTTTCAACCTCGGTTGGAAAGTCGCCAACGTTGTCAAAGGCCTTGCTAGCCGATCGATTCTTAAGACTTACGAGACTGAGAGAAAGGGTATTGCTCAGGCTCTTATCGACTTCGACCACAAGTTCTCTCGCCTGTTTTCGGGGCGCCCGGCTAAGGATATCATGGACGAAGAGGGAATCAGTATGGATGAGTTCCGCGAAGCTTTTGAGAAGGGCAACTTGTTCGCCAGTGGAATTGGTAAGTCCATTCAATGGATTGAACTTCCATAGCTAATGGATCTTAGCCGTGGACTATGGTCAAAGCAACATTGTCGCCAAGGCTACTGATGATGGCACTGGCCTGAAGGACAAAATCGCCATCAAGAGGCAGGGTTTGGCACCAGAGATCAAGCTCGGCATGCGTATGCCCAGTGTTAAGGTTCTTAGCCAGTCCGACGCTAGACCCTGGCACCTGCAAGAACTTCTCCGAAGCAATGGAGCATGGAGACTCCTGGTCTTCCCCGGAGATATCGATCTCGACAGCCAGAACAAGCGAATGAAGTCACTGTGCGACAAGCTCTCAGATGAATCTTCATTCCTCAAGCGCTTCACACCACCTTCGGCTCGATACGATTCCGTGATTGAAGTTATCACGGTACATGCCTCGAAACGGCAAGACCACGAGATCTTTGACTTTCCAGAGGTTCTGCGTCCGTATCACGAGGTTGATGGTTGGGATTACCACAAGATATTTGTTGATGATGAGTCTTATCACGAGGGACATGGCAAACTTTACGAGACGTTTGGAATCAAGCCTGATGAGGGCTGTGTGGTTATCTTGAGGCCGGATCAGTATGTTTCACATGTGGGAGAGCTTGATGATTATGATGCGCTTGATGGGTTCTTTTCTGAGTTTATGATCAGGCAAAAGGCTGTATCAAGTATGCTTTATTAATGGAGAAGGTACTGTAATCAAGAAACACTGCAATGTTCTATAAGAAAGTCCGTAGCCCCAAGCATCTCTAGCATAACCTAGATAATCTCTGCACCCCTAAAATCAATCGGACCAAGCCAAGAATCTACCTAGTAGAGAAATAAGGAAAGTAACTCCAACCACACGGACATCATGCTTGCAAGACCAACTTGCGCAACCGTTGCATCCACCAGTTCGCGAAATGTAAGTACACACTGATCTACTTCCTCATCTCTTTTCTCTAACCCTCAAGCTCATCAAACTCGATGAGTCTCCCAAACATATCCATCCACTTGCTTTCACCGCTCGGGTCATGAAGAACTCGAAACATCAGGACTGTGAACTTTTCGGTGTTGATACCCTCTAGGACCTCCAGAGCCTTGAAGTTGGGCCGCATAGCATTGAAGAAAAAGGTCGGCTTGCGGTGGATTTCCTCACGCTTAGGGCACTCGGTCGACCCAAGAATACGGGAGTTCCTGAATGCCCTGACGTTAATACAAAGGACTTGCAGTTGTACGCTTCCCTGAGCAGGTTCAATCCCGGCTTTCCAATGGCCGCAGCCTTCTCCGGCTAGGCACTCTCCAGCATTCTCGTGTCGAAGGTAAGCAAATACGAAGCGGGGGAAACTCCAGTTAGTACCTGACTTTGCCCAAAGAAGGAAGCCGCTTATCCAGCTCCAGCCTGGGGGGCTCACTGTAGAGCCATGCGTCTTCTTCAAATCTAGGACCCCGGGTGGCGAAGTAGGATCGGATATCTCCTCTGCTGTGGAACAGAGAAAGCGTTGAAGGCGCCGAAGCGCTTGTATTCTTGTCGTTGAGGTTTCGGTCTCCAGAGAGTGCCTCGGAGGCATCCTGGGCGCGATTTTGGTCCGAGATCTGGAGTGAGAGGGATGAAACAATGCGTCTCAATGCGGTCACTTCTGCCTCTAGTGACTCGATACGAGACTGGGCGTCATCCATGATGGTGGTGTCGAGTGTCTTGCTGTATTAACTCGTGAGTTGTTGCTACCAAGATGCTGGTTTCCGTTAACACTTTGTTGATGGTAAAGGTTGAGAGTCTATTAGGTGTCCAAGTTTCAGATATGGCTTGCCAAATAGGCGCTGCCGTTCGTCGAAATGATCTTGTTCAGCGGGGGAGCCCATTTCCAGTGGCGGATTTCGCTTTACGGTGGTGGTCTTCGCTCTGCAGTGGCAGACTTTATTCCTTAGCGGAGTCTGGTCAATTAGTTGATAGATCATTTGTTCTGGGACTAATCTCCATCTGACTGGCTATTTCTTGTCTGGAGGAAGGCATCAGCATTCATTGAATATTACGGACCTGAACAAAAGAACGAATGTAACCTTGGCATGAGCGACGTGAAGTCCAGTCAAGTCCATGTGCGGGAGGTGCTATCTCGTGTTCGCAGCAGAATCTATTTGTGAATAAAAATAAAACTTATGTTGAGCTTCGTCCGTACGGAAGTAAGTGTGCCTCAAAGTATGGAGGGAAACATGTATAAGTCGCTAAATAAAATCCTGAGAAGGACCGCATTCCTGACAACTTACACGCTGAAGCTTATATCCGAAAGAAATGTTGATTGAGGATAATAAAAGATCTGTATCAACTCAAGACTGAGGCAGCAATCTTTTTACACTGGTTGGCTCTTTTGGTGAGTAGGTAGCAAAAGGCAGTAGAGCGATTGATTGAGAGGACTAAATTACGGATGCAACTGTGTTGAACAAGTAGCCTTTTCAATTACACTATTCATTTTACAACGACTGGAAGATGTGTGGCTGAACATGGGACATGTCAATAAACATAATCGGGCCGCATTAGAACGTGCAGTGTTCAACAACGACGAACAAAGGCAAGAGACTGTGATGTTCGAACTAAACCTGATCCACAATGAAGACAGGACACAACAACTGCTGGGATCAGGACTTTGAAGAAACTATTGTAAACGTTCCAGGAAAGACCAAGACCCGTATTTGTTCGCAGCTGCATTGTGCCGGACTGTTCTGGAGAATTGAGACGTGTGTATGAAGAGACCCTTGCCGCAGATAAGTGGAAGAGGAAGTGCTTTGATAACTTGAAGTATTTGCTGTACTCAGACTTCATAAGTGGCGGCTCCCTCCAGAGGTACAGACAGGGCCTGACGCGGCTACTAAGCAATCGAAGTGTCAGTAAGGATGGAGCTGATTTGTCGGTTTCTGCTCGTTTAGGTGAACTACATCACATGCCAGGACCTGACAATGCTGAATATTTCTTATTATTATCTTACGGGAAAATCGGCAATCAAACAGCTTTATTATCATTATGGTGTTATGATCAGCTCCTGTGAATTATTGTTCCCATCACTGTTTGCAGCCTGTAGCACATAAGAGTGGTGATCTGCTCCTTTACTTTGCAAATAAAATGGACCCTCTGATCGACTCGGATTAGTCACTGAAGGCTGTGTACCCTTGTGATGCCCAAGCTCTCTTAAAACACCATAAAAAAAGGGCGTGTTTGCCACGATGCAACTGCACAGAATTTCTATAGTCGCCCACTAATTGAAGTCAGACTCCATGTTCATATCAGTGAGCTCCGGCAAGGAACACTTACAGTGGACCGAGACTTTTGGGACATGGCCTCGTTGAGGATAAGTGGTATTCGCACAATTGTAATTGCAATGAGTAAAAGGCCGATACTGAACAAGACTCCAAGTTGGACCTTGCTGGAATTTGTCAGCTTGATGGACATCGAAAATGACGAGGTTGTTTTACGTTTTCGTATTTAGTCTCGCAACTGCAAGGGTCGGAAAGGGCAGTATCAAGAGGGCAATATCTGTGCTGATATTGCCTACTGCCAGAGCGAAAAAGTAAACCATGCCCTTTTGACAGATGGGTTCTGATATGTGTTAGTCACATTGAGCCATGTACATCAGGGCTTGGACCAGTAAGGAATGATAAAAGAGAGACATACGTGTTTCCTTAGAGCTGAGCCTCCACATCCTACAAAGGTCAACATTGAACAGTCAGAGAGCCAAGGGATACATACAACGAAATCGGGCGGCATTCGGCTAATATTGCTACAATAACAACAAGACAAGAAACAAATAAGAGGCACCATAGTACCTTAACTGTCGTCTTGCCCCAGCTCGTCACCCGAACAAAGCGAGAGTAAAAGGAAAGCAGGGCAGCTTTCAGAATCCAAAGACTATGAGTCTCAGTATGCAACCAGACGTCTACACAGGGAGTCTTACATCAGAGCGTAGCTCAATCTGGTGCCAACCAGTAGTTGAAGCCCAACAATCCTATCATGTTCAAGCTTCTCGGCAGTTATGTGCTGGGCTGTCGCCTCTTCTTTCGTCGCAGGTTCGCGTGAGCTGGAGGGATTCAAGAGGAATGATACAGTGATGCAGACGGTGCGCGAAATAAGAGGCAGCAGGGCAACGGCCATGTAAATATCGTCGGCGTGCCAGATTCTATGGGAACCTGCATGGCCCTTGTACCAGTGATAAATACGATAGCCGCATCGCGACAGAATCAGAGCGGAACATATGCATGCGATAGCAATGTCCTTCTCGATAGTCGAGGATAAAGCCATGTTTAGCTGTCAATCACATCCCCTCTCCTGGAGGGGAAGAGAAGCTGGGAACACTTTGCTTTTAATGCATGATGCAAGCGGGGCTAGGGGATATGGAACCACCTACAGAGGGTTATGGGCGTTCAATAGTCTTGTCGTTAATTCAGGGGAAATTCTTGTGATGGTGTGAAGGCCAAGCCTTAGCCACTCAGCTGCAAATGACATCAAGGTGAAGATTGAATGTCAGACCACATAAGATTCGCGCTACGCCTATATCGAGTTACCCCAGATTCTACCCCAGCCTTCACTAGACAGGTTGAAGCTAGTAAGCCGAGGTCCATTCCGTCGAGACTCATTTCAAATTGGAGCTATTGGCTAGAAAAGGTTCTAGAAGCAAGCCACCACCGTTACTGAATATTTAGGATGTTACACGATACGGTTTGCCACTTCCTAATTGAGCACGTGGAACAAGGTAAAGTGACAGCAAATGACAGTGAACAAGGAACATGTATTCATCAAATCCTTGCGTAGAGTAAGCGCCATAAGGAGGCTATACCTCACTAATCGTGCAAGTGTGCAGTTTGGTGGTGTTAAACTTGGGAGCTGTCGCGTCAGATCATCAGAAGCATGCAGAGCCAGGCCTGCCAAGCTTTCTATAAAGCATTGCGGATATCAGTACTGGCAACGTTCTAGAAAGGACCCCCTTGAAATTCGTTCCATTCTGGCTACTTCACTAGCGCTTGCAATTCTTGCAGTAATTGTGGTAACAGTGCTTATATTGATTAAACGCTTAATTGGGTCCAGCCCTGCTCTTAGTAATATAATGCCCCAGACTTGCATCTTATTCATACCTCCCACAGATCGATTCCGTTTGAATCTACAATTTGTTACTTGTTCGGCTTTGCGCCCAAGTCAACATTTTGTTTGTTAATAATGCCCTGTCCTCGAGGTACCAGGCCTTGGGCTGGAGCGCGGCCAAACAACATGGCAGGGATAGAAGTGTGAGACTCTCTTGCTTCTTGAGTAGTCTTGAGTGCGACAGCTACCAATTGTTAGAATATCATGAAGGTAGATTGTTGAGAAGACTCACCAGCGACTGTTGCTGCGACTAATACAACTGGGAGGACTTTGTGGACGCGCGCCATGCGAGATACAGCTGGGGCTGGTTGAGAAGGGAAGTCAAAGCGAGGAAGAGCTCCGCCGAAAGAGTTGGTTGTCATGATGAAGGTTTCGTTATAAGAATTGTAGTGTAAATATATATGATAGTTGTTGGCGCAGCAGAGTGAGCTCAGTTGAGATGGTTGTCTTTGTAGATGAGTGTTGAGTGATGAATGATGGCCCAACAGGATGAATTGGACATTGTCTTATATCAATTCCCTCCATCCCTATTCTCAGTTGCCTCAATAACTTGCTATATCGCCGGTGAGTTCCGTATAGCATATTCATCGAGTCAGCCCACCGACCCCAGTCTCAGGGCTGGTCAGATTCGTACCACGCTGGGGCGTAAGTGGCGTGGATTGTGGAGTAAATGGGCTGCTTTCTTCATGCCTTGGGTGTCGCGCATCTGCTGATTCAATCAGATCCCTACAGTGCTGCCAATAATTGCAAAGCGTACAGAGATCCAATTGAGATCGCGCCAGATTTCTGCTTGCTCGTGCCGTGCTGAGGCTTTGTCTGTATCTGCCGCATCTCGGGATGTTTCAGCGTGTCAAAGCGCCCCGAGATCTTGTCTCAAGGAGTCTCGTTGATGTTTCCATTATCCTACTACAAAGACCGTCTCAAAAGGCGCGGCATTATTCCCTGATGGTGGGATTTTGTAATGTCTATAATGATAAAGGTCTCTAGAAAGATTGACGTTGATCAATGCCGCGAGAATATTCCGGAGTCATCAGATGATTCGGTTCCGATCTTTCGCGATGGTCATTCTTAGTCAGCATTAGACCAGAGAGTGACATCAGCACTAACAGTGCTAGGCTATCATTCCACCTAGATATGTTAGGTCATCAGTATAGCCACAGAATTTAGTTGTTCCCCTCTGGGGAAATCTTGCAGTCGGCGTCCCCAGAAATAGCTCTCCGCAAGTGATGCGGCACTTTAATGTGATTACAACTGGCATCGTCCTGGGCATTGAATCACAGCCAATTAAAGTGGTACGATTACCAAACTTTTATTAACAATGCACGCGGGATGACGGGCAGCCGGACGCAAGAACTCACCGAATTTCTCAAGTCTTGTCATGACATTGCCTCGTGCCATGTCTTGCAGGTACTATTTGCGGATCACAACACCAATTTCGTGATTAAATATCTCAAACAGTTCCGAGGCGCTTAATGTGACGCTGGCTTGCACGGAATGTTTCACTCACCGACTCACCGAGGAGATCAGTCCCCAAACCTGTGGAGTCAATGACACAGAACATTCGATTGCTCTTCCAAAGAATCCAAACTGAATGATGACTTGCATAGTAATCTATTACAATGCAATTATATCCACATGCCATCCACGGCGAATTTTGTCTCTCTAACAATCACCGCTTGCAAGAAGGTGCTGCATGTGGTGTGATACTGGTCTTTTGCTGGCAAAAGTCTCCCAGGTCTTGCCTGCTTGATAGGTTCCTTAGTATTGACTTACTCTTGGGGCAAGCTCCATCTTGCACCAATGGAAAGGGAGAAAGTGACAAAGAGTGTCTTTAAACTGTCAATTTTCCTTTGCTGCAAATCACAATGGATGTCAACGTACCTTTTAAATAAAGTACTCGATATCGAAGCGAGAACTGGTATGTGAAATAACCCATCGAGCTAATTAAGAAAACCGCACTGCCAGCTGATGGTATATGAGGACTTGAGAACCCCTGAAACTGCACTGCCAAGAGAGTATTTTACTTAGTCTCTTAAAGGCCCTTGAAGATAATACATCTTCTGTCATTTCTATTTATTCTAAGTAGAGCATATATATACACGCAACCCGTTGGAGTTGCTCACTTAACTTTCTATCCAAATCAAGCGACCTGCATTGCATATGCTGTCGGGCACCAACAAGGCAACCCCCATGCGCGTCAGGCACCAACCCCTCTGGCTTACGACATGCGCTGCTTCTTGGCAATTGAATTACACCTTTCTCTCCACGTGAATCTATCTTATCCCCCGTGATAAGACTAAGAGATCGGAAAGCGTCTATTTGAAAAATGCCTAAACGGAGGCATAGCCTCGACATGCTTCTGGAGGGGGGTAGACAGAAAAAGAAGAGCAACGAGTCTGACGTCTCAAAGCGAATCTCAGACCTAGGTTCCGGCAGAATAGATATTACAGTTTCCTTTCGATCTTCTAGCAAAGCCGCTCGAAACGATCCGTTACCTCGCATTGACTGGCGGTCGAGACTGCAGGAATTACAAGGCCACAGCAAGAGCTCAACGACTCAGTCTCCTGCCCGAATTTCATCCATTGTGCCTCTCGATAGGTCTCCAGGTAAGCATTCAATAATACACCATGAGGCCACGATTGTCTTTTGTTAACTTTAGTACTACCATGTCCAGGTTCAGCAGACGGCTACGAGCGACAAGTCCAGGCAGATACCATGAGTGTTGACGAAACCACACAGGACGTCGAGAGTAGCGACTTGAATAAGGAAGAAGGCCTAATAGACGATGACGGTGACCAGATGGATGATGGCGATAGTAACAGGTCTTCTGTTGATGAATTTGCAGAGTTTTCGTGGCTGGAGCAGATCGATACGGTTGCCACCAGATACATTACAGAAATTGCAACATGTGACGCAAAATTAATCAGACGCGACCAAATTTCGTCTGCATTCTGGATTCAGATGGAAGAACCATCCCAGGAGACCTCTTGTCTCGCCTTCGACCTTTTTGACAGATACGGGCGCTTGAACCGCGAATTCTACGAGCACAGTTTCAAGAAAGGCTCCGGTGCTTGGGGCTCTGAATTAGACTGTGGTGACATTCTCTTGTTCGAGAAAATCAGCGTCACACCGCAGCATCGCCGTGCTGGACTCGGTACACAAATCGTCCAGGCAATTCTAGATAAGATTCGTCCAAAAACAGATCGTTTTGTGGCATTTGTTAGTCCTGGATACCTCACTGACGAAGTTGATGAAGGGGGAAAAGGTGAATGGAGGGAGCATCAGGCGATCTCAGAACTGTTTTTTCGGTCATTGGGTTTCAGAAGAGTAGGCGTTTCTTCCTGGTTTGCGTTCGTGGACGACCCAAGTCACCCTTCTCGACAATTGAAGGCCTCGGATGACTGGAACGAGCCTGATAACTCATATGACACCGCCTGCATCCCTCAATCAGCAAGGCAAGTTTTTGCAAGTTTATCGAACCCAAAGTTGCCTGGTGGTGGATGTGCCAGCCAGCTTCAAAAAGACATGCCAGCAGATTTCCGAGATGCGTCTTGGTCAGCGGTCGATGGAGATGGCAACAACATACTCCATTTAGCTGCGATACATGCCAAATTGGATGCTATCCAATTCATTCTTTCTTGTCGCCGGGATCTAGCCAGCAACCGCAACCGAGCAGGAGAGTCACCACTCGAGGCTTTAAAAGCCAAGATGGAGTTAATTCGAACAAGGTCAGTTCACGGCGAACGGACTAGTATGTGCGCAGATAAATTTGCAGGATTCTCGCAACCTATCATTGCCTGCATTGCAGCCCTTTCCGACAGTGAAATATTCAACCTCGACGAAATTTCACCAGATCTTATAAACGAGATAAGCTCAGCCACGGAAGAAATCAAGCGCAACTCAAAGATACAGCTCGCGCTGCATAGTCTGCGACTACGATACGGCTGCACCTGCGGGGAGTGTATCGGTGGTTTCCTCAGCCCGAGAATGCGATTTGCCCTTCTGTGCCAGGCAGAGACTCAACACGACCTAATGCAGGAGTCGTTTTATGAATTCCAGGACGGTGCTGACTGGGTTGGGGATAATGATGAGGAGCTCGAGTTCTTGCCAGCTTCGGTAAAGGAAAACTTAAAGACAAACAAGTCGATGAGAGAGGGATTCATCAACATCTGTGGCTACATTGCTGAATGTCTGAAGCAAAGGAGGATCCCCAACGAAAACAACGTGCTATACATATACCATAATAAAGGCAGCGAGTGGCCACCGGTTACAAAACACTATCTCGAGAGAGGGGGAACGGTTGCCGCCGTGGCCACCATGCTTTTCCAAAAGGCTCTGCAGCAAGGTGAATATAGTGGCGATGGTAATCACCAGGTTGTCTTTGGAGATGAGATAGTAAAGATGCCGGAGTGTCGGAATGACTATGAGTTTGGGTTTGTAAGTGGTATGTGTGGATATCGGAGAATCTCAACAGTTCAGTATGTGGACATGTTTGGCAACCTGATCGACAAAGATTAAATATACAAAAGGAGACACCAGTTTACTATCAATCCACTTGCATTTCAATATCATAAGATACAGAGTTGTAGTTGTTTTAAAGTTTATATAAATTTAGTAGCTTGGTAAAAAATAAAGTAGCCAGCCTGCCATAGTAGCCAGTTCGGCTGACAGACATTCCATATCGCTTATCCCAATAAGCACCAACCGCCAGGCTATTAATTTTGGTAAACCTTCTTGACCCTTCCTTCGGCAGCATCCTGGATGAACTCCTCCAGACTTCTACCATGCAGCGAAGGATACAGGTCCTTGGCAAGAACATACCCAAGATATACGGCATTTTCAGGCGTGTTGTCGCCTCGTACACCCCAAGACAGCCAGTACTCGTAGATACTACGCCTTTGATTCTGTTCCTTGGATCCCTTGAACGGAGCTAGCTGTTCTTCGAGCTGCTCCTTGGACAACTGCAATAGTTTAATACTCGTTCACAAGGCTTCGAATTGATAGACTTACCTCGGTAGGCTCTGGCTTCTCGCCAATCGCTTTCTCAACCAATTCGTGGACCTCATTCTGCGTTTTGGTCTCTGTATATGCCAATACTCTCTTGTTAATCGTTCTTGGGTCGCTCACGATGGCTGCGACGTATTTTCCGATGTCGCGAACATCCGTGAGCGCAGAAGGGTTGTTGCCGCCCGCGATGATGTTGTTGTTAGGGAATACGAGGCTTTCGTCCAGCTTGCCGGACGGGACTCGAGGCAGGGTAATCTGGTACCACCAGCCTACATCAATTACAGTGTAAGGAAGATAGATCCGCTGGATGTGGTCAAGGATTGCCTCCTTCTACAATAACCGTTAGCTCTGCCGACTCATGACAAATAACCAACGTACTCTATCGCGAGCATCCATTACACCACGAGGGGCAATGGTAGCGAAGAAGCATGGCACATATCGCTTCACGCCAGCTTGCTTAGCTGCATTGGACAGTGGAATCTCATCACTAAGTGACTGATAATGAATAGCCGAGACGACTGTGTCAATGCCGTTGAGAGCAGCAACCAGCTCATCATGGCTTCCTCCAAGATCAATTGGCACAATCTTGATACCTCTTTCTTTCAGACTGACAGTCGCTGGCTTTTCAACTGAGCTTGGTCGTACCAAGGCTGTGATATCCTATTGCATGTTAGCATCGTCATCCGTGTTGGCAAAGTGGAGGTGCGGACAAATTGGGTTTCAGATTTCAAGAGGCCGTCAACAATCGACCCTCCCGTGACCCCAGTAGCACCAACAATTGCGATCTTTGTCATTTTATTGGCAGTTTATGATATGCAGTTGTTTGATTGAAGTGGTCTGGAAGTTCGAGGTATTCAACACTTACTAAGTTGAAGCTATTTAAACTCCGCAAACAGACCCACCTCGCCATATCCTCGTGTCGGAGATAAGGCAGATGAAGCCCGACTCCGTGCTCTCAAGGTGAAGTAATTACACACTACACGCAAGGAAGGTAGTTTGAATTCCCCTGACAATACAAATCAAACTTTATGCTAAGTACTGCCATCTATGTAGCAACAGAACGAGGTTTCTCATCATAAGCCAAGTCCGCCAAACTCCGGGACATTAACCTGTCCGGATGAATCAGCAAGAACTGCTGTTTTTCCATTCGCAAACTCGAACAAAATCAGTTTGAATCGAAACAAGAAGTGACGAATGACTGGTGTAATTGCAAGCCAAAATATGTCAGGATATAGACAAGATTTGCCTTTCTTACGCCTGAAGCTGAGTGGTGCATGACGAGCCATAGGGTAGGATTATGTTCAATTCTTTGGACCCGGAAGGAAAAAACTGTAACTGGATTCCACCGTTTCATGGATATTTACGTAAGAAACGGTGGGCGGCCAAACAGTGGGGAGCCAAACAGTGCGGAATTGTCAAACTGATAACACTGACAACGTTGATCCACCCCCGCATTCATCTGCATCTTCTCCGGTTTATTTCCAAGCTTATCAAACTCCACATGACTTGAAGCCACTAAACTCGGCACTGGCTGAAATTGCCATAAAGTTATCGACACATCATTCATTATATGCACAGCTTGCATACCCATTTCCATAAAGGGAAAAGATAAACCTTCAATTGAACAACAAAGAATCCATGACACTCAATCATTTCACACGGATTCCCAAACCGAAGTGAGGGTTGCACATCTCTCGGGTTCTAGATTCGACGTGGCTGAATCTTGTCGGGTTCTGAAGCCGAGGGGGTCTCAGTACCGAGAGGATATGCGGTGTGACACTGACACCCACCAATTGCCATCAAGGACTCTCTTTATCTGACGCGAAGCGGTCAAGAAGCCGATCAGGTGCCTGAGTCTAAACCCAATAGAGCCGAGGAGCGATATCGTTTGATGGTGCATTACTGATGATGTTTGTTTGACGGAAGATACGGCTTCGGTCTGGAATACCGCTACTCGGGGAGCTGGCCAATGATCGACCGACAATTATCATTACTATCTTTCCATATCTCTGGCTGAAGGGGTCGGGTGATCAACGTCAGAAGACCTGCTCAAGCGTACACTATCAGAATTCCCGACGACCAGCCTCATTATGACCAAAGTACGCATCCGATACGCTGTCATCGTGAGGGGTTCGACCCCGATGCTCGGGGTCGTTATCTTCTAGCCCGGGTTCTATCAGGCACACGATTATCTATAAGAAAGTGCTATGCCTGTCTTGTCAAGCTACTCTCACAAGCAACATAAACACTACCACTTTCATCAAACCTTATCTCCACAAAGCCCACTACACAACAACAACAATGAATAAGCTCAAGGTCAACGTCGAGAGTGACAACTTCACCGAAACCAGCCACCGAAGTCCCGTTCGCGCTCTCCCTTCAACATGGTACAACTCTCCTGAGATGTTTGAGCTCGAGAAGCGTGCCATCTTTTCCAAGAAGTGGCTGCTTACTACCCATCAGAACCGGCTTCCCAAGGCCGGTGATTGGATGAAGTTCAACACTACCGGCTACGAGTTCGTCGTCGCCCGTGATCGAAAGGGAAACCTCAATGCCTTCCACAACATTTGCCGTCATCGCGCTTTCCCTGTTGTTCAGGGTGGACAGCAAGGCAACTCATCCATCTTTGCATGCAAGTACCATGGTTGGTCTTATGGATTGAGTGGCAACCTCGCCAAGGCACCTAACTACGATCAGCTCGAGAACTTTGACAAGAGCAAGAACGGTCTTTTCAAGATTCATCTCAAGGTCGATGCGTATGGCTTTGTTTGGGTCAACCTCGACAGCTCCGATAACCCGGAACCTTGGACTCGCTACTTCGATGGCATTGATCAGCAAGAACGTCTCGAGAAGGTCAACTTTGATGATTACACCCTTGACAAGGAATACAGCATGGAGGGCGAATACAACTGGAAGATTCTTGCCGACAACTTCAACGAATGCTATCACTGTCCCACGACCCACCCCGATCTTCCTACCCTTGCAGACCTTGGAAAGACAAAGTGTGACACGGACATCGGATGGATTAAGCACTCGAGCATCCAGACGGAGGAGCAGAAGAAGAACGGAATGCAACTCGCAAGCACATACTTCTATCCCAATGCCTCAGTAGTCGTCCTGTGAGTACTCACCATCTTCCGAACTTGGATTCATCTAACCTTGTACAGGCCTCACTTTATGATGATTCAGCGTTTCATGCCAATTGGTCCAACTACCTCATCGATGCATTATCAAATCTTCCGCAACAAGAACTCCTCCGACGAGGACTTCCATAACATCGCTGATCTCTACGCACGGGTTGTCTCGGAAGATAAAGACCTGTGTATTGGCGCCCAGAAGAATCTCAACGCAGGCATTTTCATCAGCGGAGAGTTGCATCCACGATTGGAACATGGTCCACTTTCATTCCAAGAAAGTCATCGACAGGCGATTCATGAACATGCCAAGCTTGAGAAGGAAGCAGGCAAGCAGATCTGGCCGGCGAGACAGCAGTTGCCATCTGGTGATGCTGCAGAGGCTAACAAAGAGGATGAGGCGCTTTGTTCCAGCTTGTCCTGTGGGGGTATACAGGAGGTTTTGGCCTGGTAATTCAAAAATAGGAGTGTTAAAATGAAAGTGGAAAAGGAATAGATAGCCCCTGAGATTATATATGTCACTGGTAGTATTATGTTTCATGTTAGAAAGTTAATAAGAACACTAATAACTATATCTTTGTCTACATCTGTTTAATAAAAATACTGTACAGAGTAACAGAGGAATGTTTCTCTTTGGATTAAGAGTTATATCATTCACAACTCGGTGCTCATGACCCCACTCGCATACAGGAACCGGAGGTACTTTAGTCCATACATCGGCATCGATGGAGCACGGATCGCCTCATGAGGCTAAATGGCCACGGGTTCCGTTTCCGAAAGCTCGCCAATGTTCAGCAATCTTTTCGGCTCCTTCCTAGATGGATAGCCAAGACAACAGTTAAAGCAATAGTCATTATTTCATATTGTATCTTTGAAAGTTTGAATCAAGGATAGTCATTGACCTTTCAGAGCTGTCTTCACAGCATCTCCAGGGCTTGAGGGATTCCATACACTTTGGCTGTTGTTATTTGGCCCGTGACATGATGCATTGGCCACGATAAACTTCACAATACAGCTTATGCTTCAATGGATATGCAATGGAGATGATATATGTTTTAGGTGCCCCCAAGAAGTCAGAACAGATTACAATTAACAATAATGTGGTGCTGGCTAGGAATCTAACCTGCTTCTTTATGCCGATTGCGACGCACGTAGAGGACGATGCCCGGAGTCACCGTGGAATCGATGACGGAATAGCAGATCCTCAACTTATCAGACGAAAGAACCAAGCTCTAAACACGCATTATAGTACTACTGAACGCTTGCAAAAGAGTCATTATGCCCAGGCAATACAAGGTTGAACAGTAAGCTTGTCACTCTTAGATCAAGCACATAGACTCCTCTAAAGTCAACAACCAAGCTCTCGTTAGCTAAGGAATAAGCTTATATTAATTTATAATCAGTGTATACTAATTTTATCCTGTCGAACGACGCGATTATACACTATAAAAGTTCGGCTGATACATCGACATATCCTTTGGAATACAGTTTACTGAGATGGAAGATAAGTAGTGAGTCCTGCTATTCGAGAAGTTTTCGGAAGACTCGTTTAGCTCAATTCGGCAACCACATTGTACTCACCCCACGTAGAGTACCACAGCTTAACTTTATTACTCGTGTTGAAGGCTATGCGAGTTTCATCTTGTTTCAGGCAAAACCTTGAAATCCTGTTTGAATAAGAGTCTTAACTTCAGTCTCTATCGGTGTCCTTTACGGATACTCGTGTATCACATCGGATGAAGTTCAATGGCATGTCATACGACTTGGCTGTACAGACTGATCCCTGAATTTCCGGATTTCCCGAGCTCTTCAACACATGGCGCCATCAGAATAATACTTCTCAAGTATAAAGGATTGCGTCTGGGCCGAGAACAATATTCTCACAATTAACCAACAGGACGTCGCTCAGCATTTGATCAATTACTGCAGCTATACAGTTTCAGCCTTGAAGATGCATTCTCTTGGCAGCAACATCTGTCCTTGGCCTTGCAATCCGGCAAAGCAGTAAGAGCTGTGATACTGAGCCACTCAACGAACAGACTTGGACCAAACCTGATATCGATACGTATCTCAAAAACTGGACTCCCAATGTTACAACCACGCCTACCAACAATGTTTAGGCTCTTGCTGACTCCTTTGGCGCTCCAAACTTCTTCTGGTGAGAAACGATGTCTTGTGCCTCCTAGTGGACTATAGCTAACACTCTTTAGTGGACTCGATCAGTTTTGCAACGCTGGCAAGCCTCGCGTACCTGTTGAACCTCCCGCCTGGTAAGTATACCTTTTCGGGTTGGCTGTAGCCTTACAATTGTTGACTCATTTCCATGGGTATGCACTTTTCGGCATCCAGAACTGAAACAACTATATGAACTCGATGAACACTGCCATCGCTTTCTCCACCAATATCACCAGTCTGAAATTGCCTGAGATTGTGTCGGATCTAAACCCTGACCCTAAGGATAACGTTACCCCCATGCAACTCTTTGCCCGAGCCATTACCTCAATAATAGGTCTTATACCCTTTGCCGGCAGGTTAAATACTATCGCAATATTGGAAGTGCGATATTGGAAAAAGAACAATACTGTGGAGTATAATGAATAAAGAATTAACAATATCCAGAAAGCTAACTCGACTAAAAGCAACTATTGAGAGACAGCCACACCGAAGTTCTCAGTCCCAATATCCGTCACGTATGATTCAGCGTCTGCGATGTGCGGCAGCGAATGCATATAATGCCCACCAATGGAGGTTCTACTATCCGCACCGTCTCGAAGACTCGCTGGCCAGTTGCGTGAGTCTGTTCTAGAATCGTTCCTCTTCCACTGGGGATACTTGTTTTGCAAAATCTTCAATGTATCCTCCTGCATATGCTCCAGGATATCATCCATCAATTCGCCACGATGCTCGAGACTTTCATCATCTTTGAGATTTGCAACATCGGGGAGTTGCCACTTAGGGTAAAGATTCATGTGCGATGGCTGCACTTGAAAGTTGTTATCGCCATGCTGAAAATAGTAATAGCATAGTCTGCAAGGAGGCTTGCTAGTAGCTATGAACATAACACCTTCCCAGAGGTCGCAAGGCCGAGTTTTGCCAGTTTTCATAAGATGATCATGCAAACTGACTTCACAGTGAACTGAGTCTTTGATGGAAACTCTTGTTCCTGCTTCTGAATTTGCGCAAACAAACCTTGTTGGCGAAGTTCTTCGACATCGTTATCGTAATGTGATATGTCATACCCTGGAAATGCGTCCTTGATAATCTCCATGGGCGGAGTGTGCAGCGCTCCGGGAAGCCTAAACTTGCGGAGACGGGATGAGCTGATATGGTTGACAGTAAAGTCCTTGAATAGTTTTGGCCATTCTTTGAAAGCTTGTACTATTGCCTCAGAAGCTTGGCGGAGAGAATGGAGGCGGCCAAGGTGATGGCGTAACTGATACCAGCAATAAGAAAGTTCTGGCTCGGTATTGCCAATGTATTTATCCAATATGTTATCGATTTTGTCATCTTTGCTTTTCTGTATGGCCCGGATAAGATCTTCGCAGTCGCGAAAAACTATTACAAAGGTCCATTTAGTACCAACAGCTTTTCAATCTAAAGATGATTTGAGGGCTGGCTTACATTTGAGTTTAGCGTTAAGAGAAGAAGTCATATCTCGAGGAAATTGAGCCTTGTCTCTGAGAATTTGCAACTGAGCGACATCTTCGAGCCCTAGCAGTGTCAGATGGCGGCAGGACACTAGTTAGTCTTCTGTGTATACATACTGTCTGCCTCCTGTGACTTCTCGCAGTCATGAATACAGGACTCCAAAGCGGTACTCAGCCCGTCCAAGTATACCTCCAACCTCGGGAAGTTGAATTCAAGAATTCGCACGAACACCTGCTTTTGTACTGCTTTGGGGTTGTAACCGGCAGGCTGGTCACCCACGTACCTCAAGAGTTCAGAAAAAAAAGACTTCACTCTCTGCAACTCAGTTTCTTTCCTCGAGTTTGATGCAAAAACGTAGTCTGGTCCATGGGATCCTTGGAGAACAACAAGCGCTGTGGCACAATTGCCTCCCTTCTCACTGTCGAGAATTTGAGCCATCTTACAGAGTAGCTTCTGGAAATCTGTGAGGGAGGCATCACTACAACTGCTGCCAGAGGAGTATCTAATGTCATTCCTATGCTTATAAGTATCATTAACAGCTTAAAGCACGATATAAAGACACTAATACTGCTTCTAGTATTCATCACTGAGTGCTATAGCGGTTTAATTAGTAAAATAATTTATCTTATTATTAAAAGATAATTAGGGAAAGAAGAAGAAGAAGATATAAAGAAAATAGTTAATAAAGTTAATTAATTTCTTATTACTATATATATTATATTTAATTTCTTTACTCTCTTTATATATTTAATTATTACTATAAACTTATTTACTATTAGATTTACTATTAGTTTTTAAAGTTTTAATTTTATTTCTCTAGAAGTTATCTTTATTATTGGCATCTTTAAAGTATATATATATCTTCTATAAAGTATTTAAAGTAATATAAGAGGCTAAAATAGAGATTTACTATAATATCTTAATTAATAAGTAATTATTATATAATTTAATTTATTTATTATCTTTATATTATATTATATTATTTTTTATAAATTAATTATATTTATAATTCTCTTAATATTATGCTGGCTTTAGTATTGCCTATATAATGACTTTATGTTTATAATTGTAAGGTAACTACTAACTTTATAACAAGCCATATAATTAAAATCGTTAGCTGATATTCCAGGCTCCAGTACTGCCTCATTTTTAAAGCCCTAAAACAACCCTCCTCAGGAAATCCTCACTACAATAAATTAAATACACAGCAAGCTAGAACAATAATAAGACAGACAATTTATGCACGCCTTGCTTAATTATGCTTATATTAGTTGGCTGCCTGCATTAATTAGCTGCCTGCATTAGCCTGCTGCCTGCATTAAGTAGCTATATAAAAAGCATTAATTAATTATTCTTAATATAATAATATATATAGCACTCTTAACTAACTGTAATATCACTTTAAATACTCTTATTAGCATTAATATAGTTAAAATTTTATTATATAACTTTAATAGTAATAAAAGCTCTTAATAATCTTACTTATAAGAAGTTATTTCTACACTTTAGCTATTTAATAATTAAATATCTATAAGTTTAATTTACTTTTACTTAAGGTATTAGCTTAAAATAAATAATACTAAAAGGATAAAAAGAGAAAAGTATTAATTACTTAAGAATTCTTAAACCTACTGTATTTATCTTTTAGATATAATAATTCTCTTAAATCTATATATATATTATATTAGCTTATCTTAATATATAAGGAGATTATTTAATAATCCCCTCCTTAAATATTAATTTTTAGCCTCTATAATGCCTAAATAAAAATATATATTATTATCTCTAGATTTTTAAAATCCCTTTATGCCAATAGGAGGGTTCTATGGCGACTTAGTAGATATTAATGGCGCTAGCTTTACTGCCAACTATAATAATTTTAAATTAACTTATAATGAGCTAGAGGTGGTATGGCTATATGCTGAAGCAGCTATAACCACTGAAAGCATTGCTAATAAAAGTATCCTTAAGCCTACTTTTAATGCTAGCTCTATGTTAACACTTTTTAGGCCTAGCTTTAGTATAGAGGTATATATTCTAGAGGATTTAATTATCTCTGGCAATAAAGATATTTTAGCTAATTAAAGTAATTATATCTCATCTAGTTAGTTTAATAAAGCTAAATAACCTTCTATACTTCTATTTAATTCTAGCTAATATAGTAATATACCTCTATATCTTAGAAATCTAACTATATAGTAAGTTAATATAGAAAGCCAATAGCCATTAATATATTAATTACCTTTTTAGCCTTTTAACTTTATAACTATTAAGGCAGTAAGTACCTAAATAGGATTCTATCCTTTAAATTAAATTTATAATTCTATAAGAGATATATATAATATAAAGTAAGTAGTCTTTTTATTAAAATAATAAGGTATTATCTCTAATAAAGATTTTTAGTTTCTATATATATACTCTAGAAACCTTTATTACTTATAAAATCTATAGCAATATGTCCTTAGAAAGTGATTTAAAGAGATATTTAGAAATACATTTACTGAAGGAGTATAGGTAACAGTTTAATTATTCTGACTGTAAAAGCAAGAGTTTTACTAAACTAGATCTCTTGTAAAGACACCAAACCAAATTCCATAGTTGTTTGCTGAAATCCTCATCTAGAAGATAGTTTTATATTAACGTGCATAATAAGCGAGTGCTGTCAAAAGGTGGGTTTGGCCTGATTGGTTCGCTTGGCCACCTAT
>NJCR01000513.1:1600-42341 GCA_002234235.1 Fusarium hostae | reverse complement strand
ACTTTTTATAATACATAATTATACTAAGCTTAATTATATTTTTTCTTGATTTTTAGCTATTTTATTTAAGAATTAAATTGTTATAGGGTAAGTTATTTTTAGCCGTACAGTGCGCTGTTGCGTTTGCTTGTCCGTTGCGTTCACTTATTGTGTACGTTAGTCTTTAAGTAACTTAAATATAAGTAAGTTTTACTTATATTAAGGCCATAATAGTTACTATTTATAATAAGTAAGTAAATTCTATTAAGTAAAAAGATTAAATAAAGATATATTTTATCTTAGTATATTAATTATGTAAATAGCCCTTACATATAGTAAGTACCCGGGAGAGCCTTTTAACAATAAAGGGGATATGTCGTAGAGCCGAGGCCTCCACATCGGCATTAAGTGGCGATAGTCTAGTGGCGCCAAGATATGACGCAACACAATACCGAGGTGCTTTCTTTGTTACCTGTCAGCAGGCTACCAATGCCAACACTGCCGCTGCATGTTTTCCCGTTCTGTCCACAAAAGGTTTGCCTGCACCAAGTACGTCAACTACGTCTTGGCCGAAGCTGTGGCCGAGACCCCACCGGCGTGATATCTCGCAATTTATAATACCGCTTTTTAAGAATGCGGACGGAGTTTCGACCTTCCATAATTGCTGCTATAAATCCAATGCTATTAATAGTTTAGTTTTTGTCTTTACCTTGTAAACTCGAGAAAGGTTCCCTGCATAGGTTGCTCGTTTAATTGTTGTTCAGCTCATTACGACAAGACAATACTGGAAACATGGCCACTTCAAACAAGGCTATCTACATTGATGCCAAAAATGTCCTCTCCATCCGAGACATGCCGACTTATCACCCTGGGAAGAACCAAGCTTTGCTCCTAGTACAATATTCAGGCGTTAATCCTGCTGATTTGAAGCATGGATGGGAGTTCGGAATGAATGACTCAGTTAGTGGATACGAGTTCAGCGGCACTATCCTTGAGACTGGGCCTGAGTTCCCCTACAACAAGGGTGACGATGTTTATGGCTCGAAAAAGATTGGTCACGGGTCCGAGTTTGGCGCCCACCAGGATCTCATGCTTGTCGAGGGCAACACACTTCTCGCTAAGAGGCCGTCAACCCTACCAAGCGCTGATTCTGCCACCATGTCCATAGTGGTCCGTACGGCTGCGGATGCTTTATTCAACGTCATGCAAATTCCGTTCAAGACCCTGGGGTTTCCGGGGAAGGGCCCAACTCAAAAGGCTATCGTGATATGGGGGGGCGCTAGCGGAGTTGGATCGGCAGCGATCCAGCTCGCAAGAGCTGCAGGATTAGATCCCATCATCACCACAGCTTCGCCCAGCCATCATGAGGCGCTTATGGGCCTTGGGGCAACGCACTGCTTTGATTACTATGACAGTAATGTTGTTGCACACATTCAAGCCGTACTGAATGCGATCGACCGACCTCTGCAATACATTTTCGACACGGTGTGCACGGAAGGAGAATTATCCTCATGGAGCCATTGTGAGGCTTTGAAAACTGCACCTACGGCATGCTACGTCGGTTCTCTTCCTGTGGTGGGTTCAAAGTGCAAATGGGAGTGGTGCTTGGCTGCCCGTGCTTGGGATCTTCATTTGCGTCCCCCCATTGGTTTCACTCCAGCAGATCATGAAAAGGAGACACGATTGGTGAAAGTGACGGACTGGGTGGCTATAGAATATGGGACAGCATTTAGCATTCCAAATGTGTCAGTGATTGAGGGGGAGGCTGCAGCACTGCAAGCTATTCAAATGTCAGGCGAGGGCCAGGTTAAATTCAAGAAGCTTGCTATTAAACACCCACTCGTTGGGTAATTAGCATTTCTTACCTTTTGCTATCTATAATAAACAAGTGTAATAGATAGTGTATAAGTCAGTCTTCGGCCGATAGAGAGTGTCCAGTCGCTATTTTGCAGGCTAGCACAATGATCTCCCAACTATACCTGTCCAGGCTCGCGTAGAACTTGTTTCTCACGCCTTCGTACGCTATTGATATACTGGTTAGTGACAAAGTCTACGGCAGGAATTGTCCTCGACCTTCAAGTTATGAACACGTAGCTCCTGGTTGCTGGCCCAAGTGTCTAACCCTCGGAAGGGAGACAGCCACCGGGGAACGGTGCCGAAGTTTCAGGTTGATCATCATCCATGTGAATAGAATAATCGCAAGCAATGTTCGGAAGCAGTAATTCAAAGATCTTGGCCACGTTATGCGAGCTAAAGTTTCTGCTCCTTAAGCCGGAAGAGATTTCAGTTTCAGAAGATCGGCCAGTTTGCACTCACAAAAGAATAAACGCTGATTATCAGAAGTCAGTTTAAAAGTTTGCAACAAGCGTTTATCATATTAAGGTTACCGATGACTTATGACTTGCAACATCAGGATATTGCCAACTAAGACCATCTCCTCGATATCCTGCACATCAGTCCTCCTTTCTTCTCAGAAATGCCCACACTCAGAGTATCAACGGGCTCTTCCGGATGGACCATTTCCATTTTGTAGTTTCTCAGCACCGTAGAGAGCACTTTCAAAATATTCATCATTGCCATGTTCTTACCTATGCACATACGATGTCCAGTACTGAAAGGCGACAAGTACCCCTGGAGTTGTTTGCTATTCGGACCAAGGAAGCGGTCTGGGTTGAACTGGTCGTGGTTCTTGCCCCAGACCGATGGGTTATGGTGAACGACGTGGTTCAGAGAAAAAACAGTGGTCTTTCTATAGTTAGACTTGGGCTTTTTTATTAGATTATTCAATCGCACCTTCTGAGGTATTTGGCATCCCTGAATCACAAGCCCTCCAGGAATCATAATCTTCCGTGGTAATGGCATGGTAAACACGGGGTTGATTCTAAAGTTTTCGTATATGCATGCCATTGTGTATGGTAGATCTTTCTCAAGGGCCTTATAGGAAATGACTTCATCCGTATCATTAGAGAAATTCGAATCTAATTCTTGGATGACCCCGTTCAAAATCTCAGGGTTTTGGAGCAAATGGGAGAATAAGAGCGTCAGGGTTCCTGAAGTTGTATGAGATCCGGCGACACTGTACTTGGTGAGAAAATAGCTAGCAATATAGACAATCTCACCTACATCATTGCAAAAGCCTCGGTATTTATATCCAACTCAGTAAGCTTGGACCCAGTCTCAGGGTCAGTAGCCGTCAACAGGCACGAAAGGAGGTCCTTTCGGTCGGTGTATCCAGCTTCAATCCTTTGCCGGACACAGGCCGCAGTCAGGTTTTTGAGCTGCGCACGAGCGTGGAATAGACGTTGCAGCCATGGAATTGGGATGAAGGGTAGAGCCTTCTTGATCCACGGGAGAGCCTCTGGTGTCATCCCCATCAAGCAAGCAAGATAAATATGGTCATTGACGGGCGGTAATCGGGCTAGACTTCGCTCATCCTGAGAGTCGAAACTTCTGCTAAAGGCGAGCTCACCTAGCACGTCAAAGATATAAAAGGCAATCATGTCCTTGAGATCAAAATCTTGCTTGCTATCAGAGAAATGGTCGAGGTTTTTCCTAAGTTTCAAGATATGGCTGTCGACAAGATGCTCCATCTCCTTGATAGACTGTAGGGAGAAAGCATGGGCCATTTGGCGTCGCCTGATGGCGTGAATCTGATATTTAGACTTAATGGAAAGCCCATTCAGGACAAAGGATGGCATGGCATACCTCTTCATCTTGTGTTCCAAACAGGTTGGGATTGAAAGTCGTAAACCCATCGTAAAAAGACGTCTTTTGTAATTGTCGACCTGCTTTGTAGATGGTATTGACCGCGTCCGGATTCCGGAACGACAAATCATTTGGCCCGACCCGTACAACGTCACCGTACTGCTCATGCAGGCGAACAAGCGTATGCGGGAGATGCAAGTTCCAAAGATGGTATGTTTTCCATAAGTTGGTAACTGAGGCGAGGGGAGGACCGGGGTACTTGGCCAGTGGGTGGAGGTAGCGATAGTAAACAACATATCCCAGTACCAAGAAGCCGGCCACGGCCGATGTTTGAAGAAACATGGGCAGCCCCGAGGCCCAGATGATGAAACATTCAATCTGAAGTGACATTTCAGCGATGGAATGTACAATAAGCGGGAAATTCAAACAAGAGGCTACAGCAGAAGCTTTTATTCTTTGTTTACACGTCACCTCGGCATCTATCTCATTATATAGAGTACAGTATCAGACAGTATCAAGACCGTCACGGAAACACCCAGGCGGAACTAGCGTCCTTCTTCACCACGGAACTAGTGCGTGCATCGGAACTAGTGTCACCCATCTTACCCCGCACAGTCAATCCCGAGGATTTAGATTGACAACCGGATCGAAAAGAAAATACAATAAAGTGTGGCCAGACAGCTCATCGTCAGTCTGGCCTAGGGTAGTCAAGAAAGGCGGGAATGGCTTCTTTCGTCTTTTGCTATCATATGTCTCCTTTTGGCTTTTTCTTTACAAGACTTGATCTAGTTGCTGTGCAAGGAGAATACGGACTTCCCTGGATTCAGAAGAGTTCAAATACAACAGTAATCATAACTTTAATGTACATACTATCACGTCTCCTCTTTGCTTCCCATCCGAATCCTCACGTCTTCAAACCTTGACCTTGCCGTCATTAAGTGCTCGCTCAACCATTTCGTCATCACTTTCGTAACCAGAGTTCAATCAGCCTATAACGATATGCCGTGTTTTACTTAGAATAGGCCAACATACTTGGGAAACGTTCTCATTCTGGGGGCTCGTATACGAGGAATGAAAAATCAGGAAACGCGTCAGTTCCAATTCCCATGTTCGACAAGAAAGCGAAGTCTCCCGAGATCCATTCAAAATGTGGGGTCGAGTTGAAATCAGTTGGTAAGTCTGATAAGAAATCATCCGTTCCAAGACCAGTCTTGAGGCCACCTGATTGGGCCGAGTTTGACAGCCCATCCAGCCTTGCAGGAAGCTCTCGCAAGCCTTGCAGGCGCTGCCATAACCGAACCATCGGGGATGACCTTGTGCTGAGAAGCAGAATAAGATCAAGGGCTTGATTAAACTCTGTTCGCACGGTATCCCAGAACAAGACGTGGGCATGTACAATTGCGAGTAGAATATTCCCAAATGCTGCAACCAAAAGATGTTTGAAGAAGAGCACATGAGAGAATATCAAAGTTTTGTGTGCACTAAGTCTGCCAAGCGTAGATATCGCGTCTTTAGCAAGCGCTACTGCTGCATGAGCGTTCGTCACATTCTGGCTGATGCAGGAGACGGACTGCAGTACAGGCCGAAAGACCAAGTTTCGAAGAAGACTTTGCCGAAGATAGAGAGTTGCCTGGACGAACAGTGACGCCGAAAACGGGTCACTGCGGCTAAGGCTTGCGTCGAGCTTCAGGCATTGTGGTAGCTCGTCATACCATTGGCTGACTTGGGAGTCCAGGTGCTCAAGCTCATCCCCCTGAACTCTTGTTCCGTTCTCTCCATCAATGTTCATAACTTTCCACGCCTTACCTACTAGTTTAGTCCATTGGAGCAGAGAGCAGAGTACGGGATCTGAGTCATCCTAAAGAGTCGTCAGTAAAAAACCCTCTTTTTTCTATAACCTTCAAGCCACCAACCTGCAGAAATAATAACTGGTCGACATAGCAATCTTGGATGGAGTAAGGAATACCTTGGCCAAGGCAAATGCGTCTTTCGAGCATGTATACAGACCAAAAGACATTCAATGCAGTCGTTCGATCCTCATGATACGCAAAGACTTTCTTCATCGTTGTATGTCGATGTAGCCCTATCTCCAAACAAAGTCTTGCTGCAAGCCCAATCATCCTCCCAGTGCGCACTTCGTCGTCGAGTTGATAATGGTAAATGGCCTGCATAGCTGATTAGTAAGCCTATCCTAGATTAATGAAAAAGCTGTTTACAGTCAGTACCAGAAGCTGTATGCCGCCAATGCCACTTGGGTTCCAGATCAAACTCTCAACAGCTTCTGTTGTACTTTGAAATAGCCTCTGAGCTTGATCATTTCTACCACCGTCCTCCATTGTCTTGCTAATAGCGAGAACAATCTTTAGCTTGTTGGTCTCATTATTCAGAAGAGCCTCTGCTGCCAGCTCTCTTCTAGGGGTGGGTGTCCCAACACTGATAGGCCCTATAGCTGCATATACTCTGTCGACCGTATCTAGAAGCTCTTTCTCGCGCAGAACTGGGTAAAGGCGACCCATACTGGTGAACCACTTTTTGGCAAGGATAACAGTTTCGGTTTTAGGTATATCCCATAAAGGATCCATAGCTACAAGCTTAATGAACGGGCCGTAATTCAAGAAGTGAGAAGGGACCTCCGAAGGGTTACCATAATCAGAGCTCAGCTTGCTGAGAATAGCAGAAGGCATGCCCATCTCCCTGAGGTTCCCGCTGACGGCTTTAAGGGCAAATTCGGAGCTTGACGGACCGCAGAATTCTGGGATATTTTGCAAAGAATCTGGCATAGATTGGACTGTCTCGGTTTCGCTGCAGGTAACAGTTGATTGATTTGACTCCGTCTTGGAATTACCTGTGGCAGCTGTGTCACCACAACTGACAGTGTGGTCAGATGTGGTAAGTTTATCCCGAGGGCTTGTTCTATCATGAGATATTAAACGAGATCTTCTGCTAGAATCGTGGTGACGTACAGGGCTGACTTGGGCTGACTTCGCGGGGTTTCGTACTCGCATATCTTACGTAGCGAGGAGCATCCCCTGCAAGGCTGTTCACCTACAGGCTACAATTAGCATAGTGTTTATGTGTTTATGTTTGGAGTTCGCAAGGCTTACCATCACACTTCGTCTTGCGTCGTCTGCAATAGTTGCTAGAGCTGCAGTCAGCCGTGCATTGTGTGACACGGACGGTGGGTTACCTACCAAGCCTGATTGACATATTGCGCTCGTTTAGACCGAACTTTAGTGCTAGGCACTGCCTTATGACTCTCACCCATAATAATCACCTTTATTTAGTTTCGGGATCAGGTAAAGACGGGCGGAGTGGATTAGAATTTTCGGGGGGCACGCTAAGACTATATAAATCATTAAATTTTATTAAAAGAAGAATGCGGGGTATAGTATAAGTAAGAGCTTTTTTATATATTATATATATTGTTGTTAATTGTAGGCTATAAAAGTATTTTATAAATCCAAATAGAAATATATCTAGGCTTATAAAGCATTATTATATTAGTATATAAATTTTACTTGATAAGTCCAGAATTAACTCGTCGCCTTGGGCGGCAATGTCCTTATTCTGCTCTAGAAAGACGTCTTGCTTGCGCTGGCGCCCAGACCAGCGCTACCTTCCACTAGGCCGGCACAGCCGGCTGACAAGACGAGTGGATCTTATGTCATGAACTACGTGTCCTGGAATGGTGTTGCAGCCCGATTCCGACTACAGGTTGCCGGGATTACAAATGTGCAAAATTGGGTCCTGATTGACCAAAACTTGCCACCTTAAATATCTTTAAGTCTGTATTAATTCTATAAAAAAAATTAATAAAATATAAAAATATATTAAATTATATAGAATTCTAAATATAATTTAATATAGAATTATTTATATATTTTTTTTTATTGAATATTTATTAAGATAATATAGATATAAGTAATCTAGGGGTTGTACTAACGCTAACAGTTGTAATCCCGGCGACCTGTACTACGCACTGGCCCCGCCGGAATGTGACTCCAACGAGGGTATATACCCTGAGCTCAAGTTTCAATTTAATGCTACAAACCATCCTCTTCATGACCTTGCCACGCTGATATCACAAATAGAGGGTGCAACGCGAATATCTTTAATTGAAGCTTCTCAGGACTAGAGAATTATCTTAGAAGGCATGGACACTCTCTCACCATAACACGGGCACTTTTTCTTTCATCATGTGGCCTCATTGGTGACGGGATCACTTGGCTAGAATCTGAGATACGGTGTAGAGTCACATCGATACTTGATGGAGTAGAGACAGGCTACCTACTCCTTATGGAATATGTCAACCTAAGACTATGCATACTGTGAGCGGTTGGACGGTTGGACTTGGTTCAAGGATGAAGGCAATTTGGAGCTCGTCGGCGACCAAAGTGCGATTGAAGCGGCGAATCAACTATATAGACAGCTATTTTATGTCTACTACAGGCACTCATTTAGGGCAAAGGTGCACTCGCGATAAGTCCTCCGTCTCGTTTTCTGCTCACATATCCAATCATTTCTTCAGCTTGAAGTATCGCGCAAAGAACATAGAGTTGGCAGCAAGAATAACAGGTACCACGCTGACCATCTCTCCCAAACCAGCATACCTTGGCGGAATTCGGAACTCAACCCAAGCACCGCTAGCCATTGTGATTGCCAAGATATTGTAGACAGCAGACCAAACGAAGTTGAAGTACATGCGTTGAAACGAGACTTTGCTGATATCAAGGAGAAAAGGAATGCCTTCAAGACCATTCAGAAGAACGACGTCTGCTGCACCTTGAGTCACGTCGCTGCTGGTCAAACCACCTCCCATTTGAGCGCCGACGTTAGCTTGAGCTACAGCGATAGCATCATTTGTGCCGTCACCGCAAAAGAGAACTCGCTTGCCTTGATCCATCAAAGAAGCGACGTAGTCTCTCTTCTCAGGTGGAGTACGCTCACCAACAACGTTCTCAGATGGGATGCCAACAGATGCCGCAACAGCTTGGACAGCCTTGATCTGATCTCCAGAAACAAGATGAAGGTTGATGTTTCGAGACTTGAGCTCAGCAATAACTCGTACTGCTTCAGGGCGGATCTGAGCTGAGAGACCAAAGACAATAAGCGGAACGGAATCGCGAGTCACGACAAGTGTAGTAAGACCACCATGCTGAAGCCGTGACACATCGTCGAGTTTATCAGCTCCAGTCCATCGAGCATTTCCAGCTCTGAGAATCGAATCTAGATACTTCGCTTCGACTCCAGCGCCTGGAACGACTTGAACATTGGCCACGCCAGGCATAGATTTGATGGACTGTCCTTCAAGATGCTTCTCAACCGCGGCCGAGACAGGATGTTTACCGCCAGAAACAAGGGCTTCAGCCAAGGCAAGGTTGTCTACCATATCTCCATGAAGGTTGACTTGCTCAGTCACAGCAAGTTCAGCCTCGGTAATCGTACCAGTCTTGTCAAAGACAACATCGGTAGTCTCGCGTGCTCCCTCAGTGGTATCAGCAGATTTGATGATAACGCCACCTCGAGCCGCAATACCACCAGCGACCACAAGAACCATTGGGACTGCAAGGCCAAGAGCACAAGGACAGGCGACAGCAAGGGTAGCCACAGCATATGTGATGGCATTACCAACACTCTTTCCCGCGCTGTAGTCGAGAACCTCCATGCCGCAGGCGATCCAGATAACAAGAACTAGGATGGCGACAGTAGCCATAGCAGGAACAAACCACCCAGCAACCTTGTTGGCGAGGTCCTGGATCTCTGGTCTTGACTTGGCAGCCTCTTCGACAAGCTGGGCAATGTCGGTGACTGTGTTCTTGCCAGGAAGACGTGTCAGCTGCACAGTGACAGTACCATCTCCATTCACAGTACCTGCAATCAAGTCACTGCCCTTCTGCTTGACAATAGGAAGTGTCTCTCCGGTAAGCATGGACTCGTCAACTTCAGTCTTGCCCGAGATGACGATACCATCTGTAGGTACTCGAGAGTGAGGCAGAACCTTGAACACATCTCCATATTGAAGAAGGCGGGCGTCAATCTCACGATCGCCTTCCTTCTCGGCGAGTACAGCAATGTTGTTCTGCTTAGATCGAAGAGACACAGCTGAAACAGCTTGGACTCTGGCGAAAGCAGCGATAAGGCGACCAACGAGGATGAGTGTGATGAGCATGGTGCTAGTCTCGAAGAATTGGCCCTCGTCAAGAGGTTTACCCGCCATTTCAAAGCTGAACGCAACGACAGAGTAGATGTAAGCAGCGGTGATGCTGATGACTACAAGCATGTCCATCTCGACAGTTCGACTGTACCAAAGAGCAGCGAGAGCTGGACGATAGAACTCGGGGATAGCGATGCATTGAACAAGTGTACCAAGGACCAGAGAGACGATTCCTTCCGTCTTTTTGTCGACTAGATTCTCACTCCATGAGACTACTGCGACGGGGATGGTGAGTGCCGCGGCGAGGAGGGTCTTTGTGAGTTGGTCCCAGAGGCGACGGCGACTGTTCTCGAGTTGAGGATCTCCACGGGGTTCGGCAAGGCCATTGCACTTGTCTTTGACCTGTTCCATCAGGTCTCGAGCACCAATGATTGTTGGTTCATACGATAGGCGGACCGTTTTCTTGTCAAGTGACTGCACATCCGTCACGCCTTGAGGTGGGTACTCGACAAGCTGCTTGCTCTGTGCAGTCGTAGCCAAGACATCGACAAAGTAATTTCCGCCGATGATCTTGCTGAGCATGAATCCACTTGCCCCAGACACAAAGCTGAGAACCTCTTCAGCATTAGTGATGGATGAATCAACGTCGAACTCTCCCTTGCCCATGACAAAGTTGACCTGTGCATTGGAAACACCAGTCATGCTACCAAAGATTCGGAGCAACTTGTCTGCACAAGATGTGCAATCCATACCACTGACAAGAAACCCGACTGGCTCGAGGTTTGCAGCGTTTTCGACATCGACTTGCTTACTCCCGGTCCCAGACGGTTTGAAGGCTGGAATAGATGGGGTAGCCTTCTTCTTCCCATGCTTGCTTCGGTGCTTGTGCTTGTTCGTGTTCGATCGTGTGCTCATACAGCATGTTTCGAGGGACGTCATCCCCTGTTCGATAGCGCTTCGGCAGATGCAGCGGATCTGTTCGAGGTAGCTGCTGTACTGGTTGAATGCAGCTTCGAGATGGGTACCGCAGGCCGTGTCGGCTTTGTGAAGACCATGATCGTGTTCGTGGGGCTGGTCCTGGGAGCCTGCTCTTGTTAGTCTTTTAGTGATGTTGTGCAGTGGATTAAAGTTACCTTCGTGACCTGGATCGTCGTCACAAGCCTTCTTGCACTCAAGGGCCGCAATGGCATAGATGCACTTCTCTACGGTAAACATGAGTACCATGACGGGTTCAAAGTCGTTTCGGTGTCATGTGTGGAGGACTTACCACTGCAATGTTCCTCGCTGCCGCAGCAGGTTGAGGCCTGGGACGTGATACTGGAGGCATCGGAGTGATCGTCGCAGCATCCTCCATGTTCGTGTCCATGGTCCTCGCCATTTTCGTGTGTATGGCCCTGATTATGTTCATGTATACCATCGTGCTCGACAGTAGAGGCTTCGCTTGTATGATCGGCATGCGCATGGCCCTGTTCTCCCAAGCTGGCATGAACATGCTCAGTCTTGGATCCGCAACAAGATGTACCCATGGTTTCGCAAAAGGTATGATTTTCGTAAGGGAGTTGTAGAATATAATACTAGGTGTGAAGATAGAAGATCCGAAACTGAAAAGAATTCCATTTTAAATAAATACTCGAAACATGGTGAGTTGCAATTCGTAGTCAACCTGTTTGTTAGTGTTCCGCGGATGGCTCCACCACCGCTAAGTCTCCGCGCTCCGTTTCCGCGCCGCGTTGTCCGTTCTTTTTTTCGCTAACCGTTTTAGACTGTGAAACAGGAGACGCGGGGACATTCTAATCAGTCATTTGTGCGACATACTGATGATAATCTCGTGACCGCATTTACGTCATTGAGTTATTGGCAGAAGAGGAAGAATCATTCAGAGACAAGCAAGCGTTGGGTATATTATTAGAAGCCTGTCGGATATTCGTAAGTCATAATCGTAGATATGCAGCTCATCATGCTGAGATAATCCTTTGCGCCTCTGCTATCGCAGCCTTAACCTGATCAACCGTCCTGAAGCATGCACAAGCAGTCGTCATGTCAACTTCCTTCGGACACACCTCAGTCGGATGTTTCGTCGTCGGTAGTGACTCCGTGTTTGAACAGCTCGTCCCCGTTTCGCAATTCTCGTGACCTTCTGTATGAAGCTGACTCTGTCTTGTCGCCAGTCCTTCGCCCAGTTTCACAAGACAATCCAACTCTCCTTTGAGGCTTGCCTGTAGAAATGCGATGTAACTCGGTCCCTCGAGTGAAATCTCAACCATGTCCCGAGCGTCTGGCTGCTGTCCAACAACAAGGCGGATCGGTGCACCGGACACCGATGACTCGGCAGTTCGTTGCTTCTGTACGTAGAAAAAGTCGCCGTATGAGGAGCCGATGCTGGATAGTAGAGAGCCCAATAGATAAACATTCCGTGATGTACGTGGACTCTTGATTGACTGGAAGCAGACAGTACACTCCAGAATAGTTCTTGCTGATGCTAGAGACTGCTTCAAGACCTTGAGGGTCTGGAAGGTCTCGAGAGAGCTTTCTATTTCTGAGAAGTGCTGATTCACCAACTCAATGCAAGAGCACTTTTGAGAAGAGAGTCCGGGAGTCGTCACGTTCTCGGTGCTTTGAGAGGTCGGTGTCACGTCCATTGGCTTGTCCGTGGTTCCTGGGTACATGTTGTTCTGGTCCTGTTGCAAGGACGCCCCATTGAACAAATCCGACGACAACGGCTCCTGTCCTTGGGTATTATCCTGGTCTGTCGAAAAGTCCATATTGAACGACGGCAACGGCGTACCCAGGTCATCAAGAAACTGATCCATAATCCCAGCAAAATTCCCCGTATCCATAACCCCGGGCGACATTGAAGCCGCACTCGTACTCGCCACGCCATTCGACCTATACCCCAACGGCTGTCCCCTCCTCGGCCGTCCTATAGTCCTCATAGGGGAGTATTCACACGTCAAGGCAAAGTGAGAACATCGTTCGCATAAAGGAGTATGGCGAGAACATCGAACTTTTCGCTTCCCTAACACGTCACGTCATCAGCCGATGATTACAAAGAAGAGGGGGGAACGAGGGACAGACTGCATGGGTCGCAGGCGCGGTGCTGGCTCTTGTCACTTATACTCTGGGGGTTCATGCCTACTAGGAGCAGATCATATAAAAGTAGCGTGTCGTGTTTTCTTTGCTGGGCTCTTTTTTCGCGACAGGTGCGGCCATCAAGGTTCTCTGCCTCGGTAGTTTGCCAAGGGGAAAAGCATGGGAATGAACCGACGCCGCGGGGCGGGGCGGAGAGTTTTGATACAGTTGATTGGTGGTTCAAGTTCAATTCGCTTGCGGTTTCACAGGCTGCTTACCCTGAACTTTTCGCTTTTGACGGAAGATCTTAAATAGCACTATGCCTAATTAGTGCAAGCGTAGTTCCACTGATCTCCAGGTTCTAGGGTAGTCTCTCAATTAATTGAACTCAGGCGCTGTGCTCTCTCTTTATATCTTATTTAACTGAGTTCTTCCTTGCTTTACACTTACAAGTCATCTCTTTTTGCGCCGTTCATCTGAGTCTGAATCAATCGCTTAAGCTTCAAGAGGATGCACTAGCTACTCAAGTCTCTTATATTCGGTCTATACACTTCATCTAGGCCCTAATGTAATTCATTCACTCGAGCTATAACGCCATGTTGAGCCATACTTTGAGTGGTAACATCAATGGACACTCATCGAGGCTCTCCTCGAGTGAGTGCAATAGAGTCTGATATCACTATTTATGACTAGCTATCTAAGAGGGATATATGGAAGAAGATGACTTAGCCCCCGCATCTCATAACCCCTTTTTGTCTCAGAGAAGAGTTAAAGGCACTGCTCAGTTAACAAGATACAGTCAACCGCCTTCCTAATTTACCAAGGGCATGCACCGTCACCATCAGGAAGGAACTGGCGGCAGCAGTTGTACCAGCTGTCTCCATCAATCTTGTTGTACAGACACTGATCGAGACACAGTCAGTAATACTCAATGCCATATCCGTTTGAGTACTTACGTATTTTCCAGAGAAGCGGACCTTCCTGGAGGTAGTGAGGAATGTGCTTTTCCCCCCGAATCGGGTGCAGCAGGTATCGGTGGTATCGTCGTCAAGGGAGCCATCAGTGTTGATCTGGCAGCCGCAAGCTCCGTGAAGATCGGCGGCGGCGAGGCTGGCTGGAGTTAGAGGGCGAAGGAGAACGAGATTGTGTATATACATACGAGATGATGGTGGCGAGGACGCCAATGACTGAGACGGCACGCATGTTGGTGGTGAGGCTTGGTTAGAATGTAGTTGGATGGTAAAGAGTAATTGCTTAGAGTATGAGTTGGATGTAGATATCCAGCTGAGAGGAATCGAATCTTATATAGCCATCTTCGTCCACAGGAGTCTTCACGAGCTCCACCATATCAATGTGCCGAGGAAAAGAGCCGTCAGCTTGGTCGAGCTCTGGCAAGTGCCGTGCCTCGTATGAGTTTCGTCATGATACAAAGTTCAAGGTCACGTCGGCCTCACCGCCTGTGTATCAGCATCTAGACATTACGAGTGTCAAGAACCCCAAAAAATCATGCTCGCGATGATATATTAAGGTTTAATCAGGAGTGGTTCGAGCTGCAGAGCTTGTAGAAAGTGATCGGCATCGTCTCAAACTCTACAGTACATATCGCCCCATCATTGTCGGCCTATAGCTAAGGCAAATACGAACCTCTGCCAACCAATAGTTTACTCTCTACCGACAAGGCATGTTCATAGACCTTCCCTTCAAGAGATTGGAATATCATAGTGGCTGGTCCTTCTATCCATAATGTACGAGTGATTGCATTGGGGTATTACCTATGATCGACCATTGTTCCACTGCCCCATGTAAATCTCCGGTCTTCCAAGTCAAGTGCCAAAGACCCAGATAATAGTACTCTGTAGACTTACATTGGAGGATGGCTGTGGGTATTGTGGATCGCTTCGTGTGGGTCATCTGCAAGTTGATTCGTGAAGAAACGAGATACGCAAATTGCCTTGCCAGGATGTTGTGGAAATCTTTATGCACTGTCACTCCAACCATTAAAGTCCCTTTCAAGACGGAGCGATGAACCCTAAAAAGCCAGAACGACATATCGTACAATGGTATTTTGTGGTGAGAATTGTATTAAAGACCCATTGGGATTCCTGTAGAGTAGTGGGATTAGTGATGTAGATTGTGTTGATAGCAAATCTTTTGTGTCTTTGTTATACTCAAAAAGAGTCTACCAATAGAGCATTTTTTGGGAAGTAAATAACAAGTCTATTACTCGTATTGACTTAACAAGGCCTCGAAAACGCTGTGGCCGCTCCACTGCAGAGCTCTACACGACAGGCACACGTTGTATCGTGTCGGCAATACGGCACCAAGTGTTATCAAAGGCATTGGTCAGAAGTCTCAGAAGCAGACAATTTATGAGTTTGAAGGCAGTGTCCCAGACTCGGCAGTTCAAATAAAGGTGGAGAAAGGTACGTGTTGATGGTGAGCTTTGACTTGAACTCGAATTATATGGCAAAGAGAAAGAGACAGGAAGAAGCCTGCAAACTTCGCAACAGGAGTCTATAGTTGTTGCATAAATAGACGGTTATTCTCCTTTCGATTACCTACAATTGCCATCTATATCCTTTGATCATTAGTCTTGTCTCCTGCATCAACCTCGTTCAACCTCATTTAAAGCTCCAATACTGAAAATGAAGTTCAACCTTGTCTTTATCTCTGTCGCCGCTCTTGCATCGTATGTCATCAACGCACATGATCGTGACAGGCTCCTACTAACCGACAACCAGGCAGGCGTTGGCTGACCCTCACGGCCTCTGCGCATGCCAGACTCGCACCAACGGTCCTACCAACGACGACGCCACTCAGGCTTGCTGCAGCCGCCTCGGCGCCCAGCTCAGTGAGCATAACATACCCGGCTCAAAATGACATTATCTGACGTGAGAAGCTTCTGATCGCCTTCCTGCTCAAGGTGGAATCAAATATGCCGGTTACTACGTAAGACTCTCATGACTTCTTGTGAGAGCCGATGCTAACGTTGTGGTTTACAGTGCCAGGGCAGCGATATCAGCGGCGATGCGTTCTACAGCTGCTGCCGCAACAACGGTGGCGGGGACTCGACCTGCCCCGAATAAGCGGCTTGATACAGCAACTGGACTGATTCATCATATAGCTGGGTCATAGGCACAAAGACAATTTCTGGTTACCTAGCATGACTTCAAAAGTTCAGCTTGCTCTCCCCTAGATAGAGCACTATACTTTACTACAACTGTAAATGGCAGGACTAGCCGCACTTTGCTTAGTATGCGCATAAATAAACACGGTTGTTTTAACTGATCTGCCCTCTTGTTTGTAGAGTAATAGATGTAGTAAACAGCTGAGAATATAAATGTCACGGTAGTAGAACCCAATCTCGTAATTAAACCCAAAATTCTTGAAACATACATAGCTTGACCTATGTACATACTGTTACATTTAAGGATGGGTGCTGAAGCTGGTGGACTCTTTGAACTTAAATTTATATTTCTTGTTTACCGCCATCTGTTAAAGTTACATTAAACCCAAAAGTCAGCAGATTTTCCATATCCTGGGATTCAGCACATACCCATCACCCCATTTCTGTGCGTATTTCGTTCCAGTTGCTGAACTCCTACGGCCTCAAATACAACTGCCGGCCTCGGTCAAGCCAGCACTGCCGTCATTGCCGGCCTCGACGCTGTACAAGATGTGAAGTATGTTGATATATAAAGTGAGCAGAATCCCCATACAAGCCATTTCTTCATCATCAATTCATCACCGTCTTCCAACACTTCAGCATACTCTCATCATCACATCTTACCTACCTTCCACCTGTCTCGCCATCATGAAAGTCGCAACTATTGCATCGCTCCTCCTCGGAGCCCTTCCCGTCTTCGCGAGCCCAGCCGCCGTCGGTGACTCCACGTAAGTCTGCACCGAACAAAGTGTCCGCAGAAGATCACAAGCTAAAAGACATAGCAGCAACACCGTGAAGGACCTTGCCCTCGCTATCGTCGAACAGAACCTTACCTATATCTGCTGGACCTACGACTATCAGCCCGGCGTTGATCTGGCATCTGCTGCCGATGCCGCAGCCCTGGTTCGCAGAGCTAACATCCGCTGGCCTGGTGTCAACGAGCGTGTTTCTGTTGCGCTCGAGTACGCAAAGGTCACCATCATCAGACTTGCCGCCAACGAGATCAAGGTCATCATCGATAACCTGACTCAACATGTCGTCAATGTCTTCGTTGGTTGGGAGTTGGGAGATGTGGATGACAAGGTTCCCGCTGGCGCTACAACTTCTACCACGCAGCGCATTCATCAGGGTACTTCTCAAAGTATTAGTGTCAACGCCTACCTTGCCGATTAAGAAGAGGCCGTTCCATCTACGGGGCTTTGGGTTTGTCAAACCTTGACCTTCCTGTGGTGGATTGGACCCATCTGGTCAAGGTTCTGATATGTAATGCCTGCAAGCTCAAGTACCTTTGCTGAACGGTTGTTCCATTCATGCATTTCTCCCTCTGTCCCTGCTAGTCTCTTCGATTCTTTTACTCTTTTCTTCAGTATGCTTCATAGACAATAACCATACTATATCTCTATTATCCTTTCTACAAACAGTGACGTGTAAACTCTAGTACTTGCTTTAGTGAAATGCCAGAATCCTACAAATGTGCCCTTGTCCAGCTACCTAACTTGACGAGCGACCAGCTCAGCCAGCCATCAGCAATACTCCCGTTTATGTCCGATTCAATAGCATCTGCGCTAGGGCACTTCCACTATTGGCTACTCCCAAAAATGCTTCATATTTCATCACAGGAGCTCAGCGCCCGGAGCGGATCTTACAATACCCTCGACCTGCTGGTGACTGCGTCTGAAGTGCCAATGTACGACGACGATCTTTCATCGCGCATTCGCGTGTCCAATTTCTTGCCTCAGCTCATCTCACCACTTTTGATCTACGCAATTGATGGTCATCGGCTTGGAAACCAGGCAACACCGTCGGCCATGCCCCTGATATTTACTGCGGCTATGCAAGTCCAAGGCCTCGCTCGTGTGGCATGTTTCCATGCGATATTGATCCCTCTGTTTGGACCTGACAATCCTCCCAGTCGTTCTGTGCCCCTGACAGTAGCTCAGTCACTCATACCTGCTATCACCTTTGGCTATCTCATCCCGACCATTATGCTGCTGGTGCCAACTCCCCATATCCAAGGTTCGCGGAATTGGTCTCTTCTGTGGCAGGTTTCGCCGCCTCTTTTTAATGTGCTCCTCACGGGTATCGCTGCCGGGCTGAGGAAGTGGAAGGGCGAAAAAGAAGAGTGAGAATATAAAGGATCGCTACGAATCCCGCGATCTCAGCACTCTCCAATCCGGTTACACATTTGCATTCTCAGTACAAGCTACAGCACACATCGCCTCTCTTGCATACGGATGGAGCAATACTGACATTTCTCTCTTCGACACATTCTTGAGCCTGCCAAACATATTTGAGGCGGAATGGTCTCTGCCATCACTAGCCGCCAGGCTTGCATTTTCTCGCAACAATTGGATATCTCGGAAGTCAACTCTATTCCACCTGGGATCTTAAGACGAATGGGCTACGTCAAGGCTGACGAGGCAGTGACAGCAGGTATTTTAACTTATTTTAACTCTAGCTGGGCGTGTATAGTTAGGCCGGGAGCTACGTGGGGGGGAGTGTGGTATTGGCGAGAGACCAAGATTGCCTCTGCTTGCGTGTAAAAGGATGGAAATATAATGAGGCTATGTGACGAATTACATATGCTTGAGCAAGTGTCACTACGTAGAGAGATAAACAGAAGAAGAAGAGTACATGAAATGATGCCTCCTTTCAGCGCATTTAGCAGGGCCACACTCAATTCTTTAGTGTGTGATTGGTTAACTTGCTACTGTTTTACCGAGTGCGATAGTGGGCTGTGCCGTTAACCGCTCCTCGATACGTACGCCAATGTCAATGACGTCAAGACCCTGATCATCAGGATCTCGTACCTAATCTGAGATTCTGTTATTTCCATGAGACAGACGTCTTTCAATTCATCTTATTAAAGCTATTGTCCAAGCTGTTTTTGCCATAGAAAATGCATCAACCGAACGAACCAGATAATTCCTTGGTATCATCATCACCACCAGAAACACCACCTTTCTCTCCAAGATCAATGGCTGACGTCGGTACCGATTCCGGAAACCTCTTCCGACTAAAAGACGTCCTCACATATTTCGCCGCTGTTAAAGGGGACCTCTCAAACGTCACTGCCCCTCCTTTCATCCTCGCTCCCAGATCAGCCATAGAGATTCCGGCTGCGTGGGCGTGTCATCATGATCTCTTTCTCCAACCTGCAGATGAACCTGATGCTGGAGTGAGGGCCCTTTTACTTGCAAAGAATTACATCTGCAGTCTTAAGCAGCTCGTCAATGCAGATTCCCCAGATGCCGCCAAGAAACCATTGAACCCGTTCCTCGGTGAATTATTCCTCGGCTCGTTCTCCGATAAGTCTGGTTCAAAGTCTGAACTCGTTATTGAGCAAGTATCGCATCACCCACCTGTCACAGCATGCTCTGTATATAACAAAGAGCGTGGTATGTCATCGATTGGCTTCGCGGGTCAGGAAACATCCTTCAGCCTTGTCAATGGCGTCACTGTACGTCCAACAGGATGTGCAATTATCGAAGATCATAAGCATAATGAGCAAAGTCTCATGACGATGCCAACAATATTGGTCAAGGGCGTGACGACCGGGAATCCATATCCAGAGATGGAGGGTCCAGCCTACATTGCCAGCTCGAGCGGTTACCTGACGAAAATCGGATTCCACGGCAAAGGAAGGCTCGGGTATGGTCAGAAGAACCAGGTCGTCGCTGAAGTATTTGCTCCGAATGACAAGAATCACCCATTATATCGCATCACGGGACAATGGACCGGCGAGTTGAAGGTAGAAGACTCATCAAAGACGACCCTCGAGGAACTCCACGTCGACAAGATCCCAATCTCACCTCTCAAGGTCGCGCCCATAGAAGAGCAAACACCATGGGAGTCACGTCGGGCTTGGTTCAAAGTTACCCAAGCTATCAAGCAGCACAACATCGAAAAAGTGTATGCTCACAAGAGCACATTGGAAGAGTCGCAGAGAAGGAGACGGGTTGAAGAGGATAGGACGGGCAAGCAATGGAACCGCCTGTTCTTTACTCAAATCCCCAAGGGTGACGAGACGCTCGAGTCGTTGGTTTCAAAGGTCCCTGAGAAATTGGGTATACTCGATTTTACAAAGACGGGTGGTGCTTGGAGATTTATTGGGGCTGATAGAGCGGAGCAGGTGAAACAGCATTTGAGCCGCGACAATCTACCATAGCATCACGATAAGCAGAAAGCATTAATAATAGATTATATTGTATGGATATGCCTACTATCAGTTCTTTGGTATATGAATCACCAAGAGCTACATATCTAACTATGCAACCTGACTGATATTTACCATTAGATCTTGTCAACGTGCTCTCCAGTCTCATGCTGAGCAGCAAGCTTCTCGTCAATTGCCTCGGCCCTGCGAGCAAGATCAGCCTGCAGGTTTGCAGTATACTCGCTCTTGTCAACGAAGGGAATGAACCAAGGAGCATTGGTGAAGAGATAGTTCATCTCCTCCAGAGGAAGTAGCTTGGTCTCGGGAACGAAAGCCCACACGCAGAGAGCGTTTGTGAAGTTGCAAATGACAAAGAGGAGGTAGTATTTCCAGCCAACGGCACCCATGGCAATGCCAGTGACCTGACCAATCATGGTGTTGAATGCGAAAGAAGTCATGGTCGCGAGAGAGACGCCCTTGGCTCGGGTGCGGGTGTCGAAGATCTCGGCGGGGATGATCCAGGAGAGAGGTCCGCAAGTGGCTGAGAAGGAGAAGTTGTACGCCCAAGTAACGATAATGAAGCCCCAACCTTGAGCAGCGCTACCGGAGCCGGGAGGGTATACAACAAGCATGATGGTGGCGATGATGAAGGTGAGCATGTTGAACAGGTTACCCCAGATAAGAGTCCATCGACGACCGAAACGATCGATATAGACGATGCAGAGAGCCTGGGCAATCAACGCAATGATAGAGTTGATGGCCTGATACTTGAGGGTATCAGCAGCATTAATACCAGCCTGTCCATAAATAGTAACAGAGTAGTACTGGATAGCCGAAACACCAGTCATCTGAATTGAAGCCTGGAGACCGCACGCGATCAAAAGACGACGGAAGCAGGAAATATCCCTGAAAAGCTCAAGGTACGACTTGGCGCCGTTGGCATGCTCATCGGCAATGCTTTCCTGAATCTGCTCAATCTCCGCGCGAACCCAGGCGTCATCGACGTTGCCGTTGGAGTGGAGGCGGGCAAGGGTCTTGAGTGCTTCATCCTGCTTACCCTGGTCCATAAGCCAGCGGGGAGACTCTGGGAACACGAAGATCAGGGCGCCAAGGATGATGGCCGGGATGATCTGGATACCGAGAGGAATGCGCCACTGTCGGTTGTCGCTGAAGTTTGTGAATGTGCCCCAGCCAGTCCACGAAGCAACAAGAGCTCCGATTCCCAACATGAATTGCTGGAGAGCTGTGACTCTGCCTCGGATGGATGGGTGTGCAATCTCGGCTTGGTAGAGAGGAATGATCATGGTCAGGAAACCGACACCAAGACCAGCGAGGAAGCGACCAGCCATGAGATACGAGATCTTGGGGGCTCCAGTCTGGAGAGCACCTCCGAGAGTGAAAATTATAGAACCAATGGTGATGGTCCATCGTCGACCGGTGTATTCGGTTGTAGGACCAGCAAACATGGCACCGAAGAAGGCGCCGGCGGTGAAGAGCGCAACTACAGCACCACTACAAAAGTCAGAATCTCAACAATCTCAATGCGATGGTTTGCGACTTACGTATCGGCAGCTGTGTCGCTAGTGTCGAACTCCCGGTGATAAGATGGGGATGCAATGACCTGGGCAATAACACCCAAATCATAGCCAAAGAGCAGCGATCCAAAGGACGCAAACACTCCAACGAGGAACTGGTAAACCTTGGGCTTCATGATGAACTGCTTCAATTGAATGTGCAGACGGTGATGGATAAGAAGTGATCGACAGGAGGGGGATTTCAAGAGCTTTTTATACTTTTCATCAACGACCCAGAAGCTTGGAGCTTCAGAGTAGCATTGCTCTTCTCGCGCTCCAATGGTTGACATTTCCAGAGTCATATCCCCTGCATCCATCAACTTAGCGCAAAAAGTCCCCCATGGGGAATGGGCCAGCCAAACTGTAACCTCGCGGAAAAAAAAACACGAAACAATGCCGAAGACACGCTAAGAGAGCAGCCCATTAACAGCGCGTGACATCTCCATAGAAGCGCTTCTTCATGATTGGAGCGCAAAACAGCGACATGAACGGATTGTTAAGCTAGGTTGCTGCAATGCCAAGCTAATGCGGAGAAAGGCAAACCCGCGTATTGTTAGCATGGGTTAAGGTCGGGTTGTTTGCCGGATTAGTTTTTTGGGCTGGTGCGGGGTTCCAGCTGACATGTCTGGGAGGACGCTATGCTGTTTTTATCATGTTGTCCGGGGGGAGTTGTTGATGCGGAATCGTAGCGGCATGAGAGCGTGGGATAATGGCTGGAAACGACAAGGACTGGTGTTGGGTTGATGCATCCGAGGCTTAGGCATGTGGATGACTTTGCATGGCGAGGAGATCGGACGAAATTTCATGATGAGAAGTTGTTGATGGAGAGGGGTTCAAATGGTCGTGGAATATGAGCTTTGTTGGCCTGTATGTCAAGAGGGTATTGACTCAGTGTGATGAAGATTATTTGTGAATATTCGTATCGGTAGTATCTGCGACTTAAAGTTATCTATGCTTAAAGAATGGATCCATTGAGGAGCGCAGATCAGACCCAGTGAATAATGCTTGTTCTTCACGTCGCGTGGTTTTTGTGGGTTCAATACGAATTGTAACTTGCGAAAATGCATTGCAAGCTGTCGATCTCGATTCTTGACAGTTTTCGATGATTTGCATATCATTTTCATTGCTGGAATAACTCGCAGCCCCGAACCCTCAGTAAACGATGATCTGTCGCATGGAATCGCGTCACATCCAGCCAACGAAATCCTCAGAGTCATTATACAGGGTAGGCAATCCTTTGCAACCCGCACTCGGCCGATTCGGGCATATCGCAGCAAGACACGTTATTCCCGTCCAGTACGCGCCGCATGCTTGCATTCTGTCTGGAAAGGCTTGATTGGCCAGAGGATTACCTACCCCACATGGCTCATCGATAAACCTCACAAGGTGAGGGTATGATGAAAAGGTGACATTGCTACTATTACATAGCTTTACAGTAAAGCAAGCCTGTCTTTAGCGACACATCACCTTATTCAATAGTCACAAAATACCTATGCACCTTTTATAAAGAACACTAATCTTGAAATCAGGCCGGACTGACTACACATTCTTCTCTGATAAGCGCGCGCCTAAAAACAGACCATGTTTCAGTAACCCTTTCTACCAATCAAGACTGCAATACTTGTATCAGATCATGCCATGCCTTTACAACACCATTCGAGTCAGAAATAAAGTTTGAGTACCATGTCCTCATTACAATGAGTCTCTGCACACCCTGCCAGCAAGCCTTACCTGACTTCCCATCCTCAGGTGGCACTGGAGATACCAACGAAGGTTCCCCGTCCAAGCCTATCGTCTTCATTAACTCGCGTCTCCCAAAAGGTCAACTTCTTCTACACACATCATGGGAGTCTTTCATGACGTCTCTAGAGGCCGATTGTCCAGTCTGCTGGACAATCTGGCGGAACATCCGATCCTCGCCCATCGCTTCACCGGATCATGAAAATATTGAAGACTTCCGAGCAGATATCCTAAGGGCAGCATACAATCCCAAAGATTCCGCATATCTCATCACTGTCTCTGTAGAGGGTCAGCGATTAAAACAGCCCTCATTGCTACTCAATATCTGGAAGACAAACAAAGAGTTTTTTGAACGTAGGTTGAAGATTCAAGTTTCGTAATTTATTCATTTAAGCTTATCAAGTCCCAAACCAGAGGTCGAAGATGAAAATCCCGTGCCCATTGAGCATACTCCCCAATCAGCTGCTCAAGCTGCAAACCGTTGGATCAACATCTGTGACTCGGAGCACTCATCATGTCTCGATCGTGCCACATCGCCCCCAGAAGCAAAAATGCCAACTCGATTGTTAGACCTTGGCGGCAGTGACTCGACAGTGTGGTGTCTTTTTGAGACTCAGCAGAAAAGAGTTCCATATGTTGCGCTTTCGCATCGCTGGACTTCTGACACACCAATACTTCTGACCAAGGACTACGCAGAGTATATCAATCCCCAATCAGATGCCCTCTTGCCCCAAAGCTATAGAGATATCCTTGAGATCTGTCGCGCTCTCCCTATACGCTATCTCTGGATCGACTCACTTTGTATCATCCAAGATGATAACGGCGCTGATTTCCGCCACGAAGCACCTTTGATGATGGATGTATATCGCTACGCATTTCTCACTATCATGATATGCTGGGAATTTGGAGAAACCACTGCTTTTCGCAAGTGTAGGCCTCGTGGAATAGCTCGACCTCCACCGAAGTCCTATCATGAGGACAGCACCAGAAGTACCAATAATCTCGTCAATGGAGCAGAAGACTTTGCTTTCATTGTACAGAATAAGACTAACGACTATCGTATCGATGTGGACAAGTCGCCCATTAATAAGAGAGCCTGGGTCTTACAAGAACGGCATCTTTCACGGCGGATCCTCTGCCTTGGTAGTGATCAGCTATATTGGGAGTGCCAAGGCGATTCTATAGGAAGTTGCATGTCAAGAGAAGCCTGCCCAGAAAACTTCTCAAGCTTTGGCAATCGCCTGCCATTTCAGCCACTCACAGATAATGATGAAGGTCTCTCCTGGAGTCTTATAGCCGAGCAGTATAGCCAACAAGACTTGACGTACGAACAAGACAGGGTCGTTGCCATATCGGGGCTTGCAAAAGTCATCTCGACCCTGAGTGGTGATACTTATTTTATCGGTATCTGGCTTGAGAGCTGGATGACTGGTCTCCTATGGGAGCCTGATCAAGCAAAAGATCGACCACACAGGCCCAAGCCAACCCATACAGATTCACCTCCTATTGTTCTACCTTCGTGGTCTTGGCTGAGCTTCTCGGGATCAGTGTATCTTAGTTCAGAAGGACCAAGGATCTCAAGGACAGATCCGAACTCCTTTGAATCCGAAGTCTTCAGACCACTTGCTATTCTCAGTCGAACCACCCTTCTACCAGTCGACGCCGATCCGTCCTTTTCCTTCGATCGTGCCATGCTGCATATAAGGTGTCTACTTATCCCAGTGGAGTTTGGTGGCATCGCAAATGAGGAGAATCTACCATCCTTTTTCAAGCTAAATCACGAAATTGAGTTGCAATCAATGGGTCTAGACTGCTTGCACCTTATTTCATGCCAGGACGATAGAAGGGAGTATGGAGTAATGAAAGTTAGGTTCAGCAAGCCGATAAAGACATCCTCGCGTTACTTCCTTGTCCCACTGTATCTGCGCAAGGAGAATGCAGCTGAACCCCAAAAACTTAGTCCTGACGACACTGAGGGCTTTGGACTTGTTCTTCAAGAAAGCTACCACGATGGAGAGCGCGAGTTTCTTAGGGTTGGGATGTGGCAGGAAGACTATAGTTGTTCTTCCCAGCTTGGACCTATGATCTGCAACACTGTTGCCAAGGGATGCTTAGCAGAGGCAGAATCTAAACGCATTGGGGGTATTACGGAAATGGAACAGGTTTTTGACACTAAATTACGAGAATACGCATTGCGTCATGCGTCCTCGGGGGTAAACTTTCCCTGGAAAGAGCAAGAGGAGCCTGTCCAATGCTCATTGCTGCCACATTTTACCCACGCCGACTGGGCTACTATTTCCTTAGTATGACCTTTATACCTCTATAAACAAGATATACAATTGAAACTTGATAATTCTGCGTAGTGGGTTTCAATTTTGCATCAATTGACGTATTTCTTTGAGTCATGATCAATTGTGATATCAACATATCAACTGAGAACATATAGTCTCCGGAGCAATCAAGCGTCTTAGGTGAAGCAAGATACTAGCCACGGCGTAATTTTGACTGCTTAGGGGAGCTGATGGTCGTCACCGCCGTCATAAAAGTCACCTCTGATAGTGCAAGATCTGCATTCATGCCTCAGCTGGGCTGAGACATTCATGGGATACGCAGTCAGCCCACTGAGCTAACCAGAGATGGACTGCAGCAAGGCTGCACTATTGGCTCAGCCACGCCTTGCGATAAGACATATTGCATCAAGTTAAAAGACATTGTGCCGTGTCATGTCTGATGACGTGAGCGATACGTTCTGCTGGAATGCCTGGATGCCAGGAAGGAGAGCAAGAAGTTTCTGTTGATCGTGTTTAGGGTATATAAGACAGAAGACCAGACTTCTCTTGTTGAAGTTTTTCCTTTTTCTCTCGTTGACACTTTTCCTTTCACGTCAACAAAAGATAAACACCGATCATAAGTTATCATCTCCCAGACTCAGTATGTCTGCTAAGGTCTACGTCGGGTAAGCCCTCTCAAGCATCACAACAAGACTTGAACCTAACATTAACCGTTCTTGTTACTAGAAACCTGTCATGGAACACCACAGATGAACGTCTGCGAACTCGTTTCAGCGACTATGGCAACATCCTGGATTCGGCAAGTGCTCAAGCCTCTCCTACATCACCATGCGATATATTAATCTCCCGGCACAGATCATTATGCGCGATCGAGACACTGGTCGCTCACGGGGCTTTGGATTTGTGACATTTAGCAGTTCGACGGAAGCTAGCAATGCAATTGGTGCTTTGAACGAACAAGAGTATGTAAGATGTGTGGTACTCTCGCTAAGGTACAATCTAACGATGGATTAATCTTAGTATTGATGGAACCCAAGTCAAGGTCAACATGGCTAATGCTCGTCCTACTGGCAGCAGTGGTGGTGGCTACTGAGGAGGTCAAGGCGGCTATGGTGGTGGTCAAGGTGGCTACGGTGAGGGATAAGGACAGGGAGGATACGGCGGTGGTGGAAGCATGTAAAGCCATCTTTATGTGATATAGGTCAATTGGTAAATCTACTGATGTTACTACCGCCCTTGGAGAAGTCCCTGCAACGCTTCTTCAGTATCATAAGCCTTTAGCAACTCAGCTTTCAGCTTCTCGATCTCATCCTTCTGGTCCTTTCTCACACCATCTAGCATATCCTTAGCAGGACCAATAAGATGAGCGTCGCTAAGCTCCATGACAACCGCCATGAGCACCAAGCTGTCGCCCATCTTCTCCAGATTGCCATCTGCGCCCAGCCCGTTCATAATTTTCAGGAGTCTTTCGAAATCAGCATCGCCTGGCTCAAGGATCACTCGAAAGACAGCTCTTCCATCTCCGCTAACGAGGTACTTATGAAAGAGGTTTGGCACGACAGTCTGAGGCTTCCCGACTTCTAGTGGCTGGGCAGAAGCTTCCAGGGCATCCAGGTCGGGCTCAGTGCTCTTGTATACAGCAATTGACCCTTCGATGAGATCAAATGTCTCTGAGAAACGTGTATGGAAATGAGGTGGCACAGTGGTTCCGGGAGTCATGGTTTCAATAAATATGGTGCGCTTGCCTTCGTTGAGGGTCGTCGAACCCTCAAGACGAAAACGGCGTTGATCCCAACGACGTTCTGATGACATATTGATATGATGACAAGTAGAGATGACTAGTAAAAAAAAGATGATTCAGTTTAAGAGATTTAATGAAAACAGTTCACTCATTCCAGGTTCCAATTTCCATCTTTAAGTACCTGAGTTCACGCTGTAGTGCTGACTGCTTATTCAGCGGCTCATCAGCTACTGACCCTGCCGCGTTACGGCTTTGGGTTTAGTGATTATGGAGGATTCAGATCAGCGCCATGAAATATCTTATCTAGGCGCAATCACCGATTAGATCGCTTGACTGGTATTTCTCTCCAAGGCTTGATTTGCTAGAAGTCCTTGAGAACACTGAAAATATCTTCTCGTTTGCTCTTGTCTTGGTTAATGGTGTGTGAAATTGATGAGTTTAAAGCCGAACGTTGCCAAAATGAGATATCTCCAAATACAAACTAAGAGCTCTATAGATAATTGATCGGTGCAAAGACCTGAAATAGTATGTACTAAATACATCTCCTTCAGCCTCGGTTGATTTCTAAGAGGGATGCTTGCTTCTTTTCTTGGCGTTTGGGCTTTAGCAAAAGTCTCAGGAGATAGTGGAGCAATCGTGCGTTTCAATATAAACCAAACATGACCTATCCTAGGAGCATAAGCACACCCGCATCTTTACTTTATCTGGAAATATTCGCGAATAGTTATCAGACTCGCGGAGGATGGGTCAGCCAGTCGCATCTATGTTCCTACAAAGTGATCAAGTGATAGTCCTCTCATTACCAATCCCCGCAACGTATATGTGAGACTGGCTGAGCCGAGGATCTCGGCACTGACTATGCTTTGATGCTTCTGTTTCTGCCTCTTTTCCTTGTGTCGGAGTTGAGGTTGCTAGATCGTGTAGATGAAACGAAAATACTAGGCAAAGGTGAGTGTCTGGATGCAAGAAGCGTCAAGCCACGGGGATATAAGATACTGCATTGTACTCCGCTTCCTTACTGCAAAATCTCAGCATCGACAGGTTCGACATCAGTCTTATTTTCTTCCTTCCAAGCACTGTGCGGCTTTCTAATCCACTATGAAGTTCTCTGCCTTGATTGCCGTCACCAGTGCGGTCGCGCCTACTGTTGCCATTCCCCAGTTTCTGTCCACCCTCGAGTTTGTTCCCCAGGAGTGGATTGCCCCAGCTCCTGGTGCCTGTGAGTTCCCACGGTGGACATCGGTCCTAGCATCGATGCCCTCTCAGTACCTTATACTGACTGTTTCATAAGCCCGTGGTCCCTGCCCCGGACTTAACACTTTGGCCAACCATGGATACATCCCTCGTGACGGGAAGAACATCACCCTCGAGATCCTCAAGGACGGTATGCTTACCGGCTACAACATCGAGCACCTGGATGCTGTTATTCTTTTCACACAGGCTATCAAGACCAGCCCCAAGTACCCCAACACCCGCAGCTTCGATCTGGCTGACCTTGGTCGCCATAATATCCTCGAGCATGACATTTCGTTAAGGTATATTATGCAATTATCCTCGTCCAACCAGTGCTGACCCTCGCCACGCAGTCGCTCCGACGCCTTCTTTGCTGACCCGAACCCGTTCAACCGGACCGTCTGGGCCGAGTCCCTTACCTACTTTCCTGACGATCTGATGACAGTCGAACAAGTCGCCAAGGCGAGAATGGGCCGCTTAGCAACCTCCAAGAAGACCAACCCCGAGCACTCGCTGTCTAAGTTAGCTGACGGCTTCAGCTGGGGCGAGATGGCATCCTTCTTTGAGATCATGGCTGATGGCACTACCGGCACGGTGGAGAAGAAGTTTATCGAGTACTGGCTGAGTATGTTGCCTTTATCTTTCACTACCCTTCATGACAAAGCTGAAAAGGTATTTCTGCTGCAGAGAACGAGCGCATGCCGACGGAGATTGGATGGCAGCGACGAACTACGACCATGCGAGGCACTGAGCGTATCGAGTTCACCAGGAAGCTCATGCAGGCTGCTGGTGTTGCACGTCGTGACATCAAGAGTGATGCTTATGGCCGTGAGCTGGTTCCATAAATTGTAGTGGTATGTGAGCGCAGGACGTTCGCATTGGATGAGGGTGGGCTGGCTTACCCCTGACTCAACTGGCAGAATAGGATAGTGAGAGTGAGTGTAGGTAGCACTACATTGACCAAGTGGACGTGGCTTTCTATATGTACTGCGTTTATTATTTTATTTCTTCTGATGCCTTCCTGAAAAGGGACTGTAAAACTGGAGGACTGCGAGGCTAAGGGAGGTAAGAAAATTCAGGACCATGGTCCTAAATGACAAAAAGACCAGGCAAGCTTGCACCGACCTGGAGTCTCAGCCCAGTTGATCTTTTTTAACCTGGCTTAAAGGTCCAAATCTTCTTGCTTGACAAGGCGAGGTACATGTCAACTCATGGTTCAGTCGTTACAAGCGTTAAGTTGTCATGGGTGTATGTATGCTTTCAGTCACAGATTCAGACCTACGCCACGAGATATCTTATCTAGGCGTAATCTTCGATTAGATAGCCGGGCCCCGTCTGCTATTCGCCATTCTTCTTACTCGGTCTAAGCAGCAAGTATCCATCCAGAGCAACCGCTACCTCCATGTTTTCCTCCTTGGCCTTCTCATTGTCCGCTCCTACTGTAGCATCGAATCCCTCCTTCAATGGCTTCGTGACGCCCAGATGCACATATCTTACTTCAGCACTCGACGCTTCAACCTCCCCTTCCCCATGGGTGTCTTCTATGACAGGCTGTACCCACTGCCACGAAGCACCAGAGGTCGTTGTTGGCATGGTATGTACAGGTACTAGAGCACCTTTTTGATCACTACCATCATCAATGACTTGAATGCGCATCTTGCCATCTTCAGAAGATACAGGGTCTGAGCAACGGGATCCAATTATGACAGGACCAGAGCGGAACCAAACGCCCAGGTTCTGGAGATCGCGTTCGATATCGTCGCGGTTCAGCTGCGCTTGTGCTGCCGGGAGTATTCCTGAGCGTACGTGGATCGGAAGGAGAGGATCCAGGAGTACAGTGACAAGAGATGATTGTAACTCTTCAGTTCTCCGAGTTTGATAGGCGGTCGCCTCATCAGCAATGCAGAGTGCATCAGTTGCACTTGAGGGTAGTAGGCGTGGATAGCTCGGAGACACGGCAAGAGGAGGCAAATCCCCGGAATGCTTTACGTATTGCCAGGAATTACCATCTGTGGCATAGTCTGTAACAAGATTCCAGGCCTTTTCCTCTTCTGGAGGGATAAAATAACCGATCAGACCGTCTTCATGACCGAGCATATCACCTAACTTGATGCCGAACTTGTAGCGAGTAAGCTCCTCATCCCCAGTTGACCCAGATAGATCACTCTCACCACCTCTGCCCTCGTCATGTTCGGAGTAGTCAGCATAAGCTTGACTTCGCATGGGTGGTGTTGCCAGTTCAATTCCAAGACCAAGATGAGCAAGAGCAACTGGACGACCAACTAGGGCTGACGGGAACCGAGCGAATTGCTGGGATGAGGGCGCCTGTATATGATCTTGCGCGGCGATGATGGTCTTCCAAAGGCCAATAATAAAAGATGCATGGGACATTGAAGCGACTAGGTCGTTCAAAGACATGGGCTGCTTTGATCCTTTTAATACGGATGTATCGACTTGTTCCAGTCGAGCTTGAAGTCGAATGTCATGCTCCTCAGGTAACATATGTGGAAGGATGTCAGAAGACATGTCGTCACCAATGAGTGAATGCCAATGGACTGGTTTATCGGGTCCAGAAGGAAGAATTGCTTCGCCCTTGAAAGTCCTGTTCTTGTCGTAAACCTGAATGGACTGATTGTGAAAGTTGATAAGTAGCCATGCAAACACCAGAGTGTCTCCTTCAGCTACTGCCTGATACCCGTCCTGAGGTCCTGATACATCTCGATCGCATAGAAACTCGGCATGCAGACGAGCGTCTTGGTTGATCCTTGGACTGAGCTGAAACCATTCACAATCATCCTTGCCATTCCCATCCGATGATAGTTCAAGGGCTGTGTTCGGCGTGGAATCACTTCCCGGCTCACACAATAAGGTAGACCCGATATGAGGGTATAGAGATTTCTTCGGCTCTTCTGGTCGTGGATCATGAGAACATATGACTTGCCCAAACCTATCGACGATCTTGAATTGAGTGATCCGTGCTTGGCCATGAGTCACTGCTTGGAAGAACCGATCCTTGTCAGCAACGGCATCGGCACTACGTAAGGTCTCATACGACAAGCCCTCGTGAAACGTCCCGTACGGAGTCACATCAAGACCGCCAGATGCTGAATCCCTCGGACCGCCATTGAAGACCTGCAAAGATTCTTCATCCATAAAAATCTCTTCCCCCTGAGTTGATAAGTCATGGTGCGTGGGAACAGCATGAGCTCCTTGACATAAAGTCAGAAGATGATCAGTGAAGCCGTCCAGTCGTCCAAAGGTAAGATTCTGGCCCTTGAGGAACTTCTCGGCCCAAACTTTGACTTCATCTTCAGCCGAAGTACCTGGAACTGTACGGTGCATCATGTCCAAGAGGCCCTGGATGAGCTTCTGGCCGTTTGGCTGTAGGATGGTTCTTCCAGAAAATGTGCGAGAGCCCAGTGTGAGATCAGATAGCTTCTGGTCAGTAGCGAGTCCGTACCGAACCGAACCATCGTCGTCGTATCTAAGCTGCCACATGTTGCTGGGAATATGAACATATTCAACTTCCCAGTCTATGAAGAGCGGTAACCACGGCTGTCCATCCCAGCAACCTTCCATCCAAGAAGGGTTCTTGATCAGTACATTCTCACCAGCATGCTCAGCCGCTAGTTCTCGAGTGAATGCCATCAAAACATTTGTCACAGACTCCCAAAGCTCTCTGGAAGCTGTCTGAGCCCATTATGCTTGACCATGTGCTCCCATAGATCAGGAATACGGGCTTTTGTTGTTGGAGCAGCCTCTTTGTCGAAGTTTGCTGTGTCTACCCACTTCCTCAGAGAACCAGCGTTTGCAGTCAACCATGGGCTGAAAGCTTCAGCCTCGACTGCGGTTGCATCAGCATCCCAGTTCTCAGGCTAACCGGAGCCCATGTTCCTGAGAACAAACGCAGGGTCTGTATGAGAGAAGAACTTGCTGACCTCTTCCTTCTCAAATGGCCCATAAGGATTTGACTTCTCCATGACTGACATAATATGACTCTCGGCAGAAGTTATCAAAATGGTAATATCCTGCACGCTGCTTAATAAGCGCTTGGCCTTTGTCGTGCACTTACATCGACGCTGTACTGACAGCCCGTCTTGCCCAGCGATCAAAATTCTGTGTTTCCACCATTCGCAGAAGACAAGATGCCTGGTGTACCGCTTTTGACGATACAGTGCGTTCAGATAGCTTTGCATGGTGTTCAGCTGATGTAAGACTCTGTTCTGCTCGGCAATCGAGACCGATGGTTGCTGGGCCTGCGAGTAAGATAGACTTCCAAATGTAGGACCTTTGTCTTTTTTCTTTACACGCCAGCGATATCCACCATGTGTGCCTTCGAAGTTTGTGGTAGCTGTTGATGCACGATCAAGCTGTGAGTTCGACTGTTGCAACGCGGCATCGCTCTTCAATCCTTCTAAAACCTCAGCCATAGAAGCCTCTTCGACAGCTGACGATCCTCTGAACAAGGCGGCACATGTGTCAATCACGTCATTACCAATCGCCACAGGCTGTTTATCCGCAAACTCCTTGGCTTTCTCCGCTGCCTTCATCTTGCTAGGAGCGGCATCTCGCTCGTATAGAACTGAATAGAGCGACCCCCAGCACACTGATACCGGCGTTGAGTTAGAGGAAGCATCGACTGCGTCCTTAGCGAAGAAACCATAGACGATGTAATTGACCTTTGCACTCTCTACTGATCCCGGCTCGCCACCCTCTCCCGTCAGGTCATCATGAAAGCTGAAGACAGCTGAGTTATGAGGCATGAAATCCGGAAAAAGAGGGTTTGCCGATCCCAAGACAGTGAGAGGGCTATGATGACTTGCCGGGTCATTGTCAACACCGCCCCAGTCTTGAGCTAGGCGCGATACCTTTCCCAAGACTGTGTGGACTTGGTCTTCTGCCGAAAGGCCTGGATCAATGAACGGAGATGAACCGGAGAGATCTTCTCCTGCATCGATCATATTAGTTACGTTTCGGATCTTGTTGCTTTCCACGAGGAAGATATCTAACGCTGGAAGGTCTGGTCGGGACTCGGCGACGTGACGAAATATGAGCCATCTGTCGGGCACCGCTTCATACTGCAAAGATCAGCGAGTGTACCGTACGTACAAGTGTTTGGAACTCACTTGCACTGGCCCAGTGCTATCAAGACTTTGAGGCCCATCTGCATCTGCGTTTCCTAGCCTGAACTGCTTTGGCAGGCACCAGCGAAGATTTACACCAAGCTTGGACTTCAGAACTTGGCCCGTTCCAATATCTGCTATTCGCGGATTGACGTTCCAGGGTGAAGCATTGTTGAGATCAATAGGATCCTCGACGTCAGGCCGTGAGTGGAACTGGCCGGGCGATAACCTCTCATAAGATGGTGGGTCTACCGGAGCCAGGAAGAAGTCATCTCCTACAATTGAAGTATTTAAGATGTAGGCATCGACTTTCATGCCAATGCATTGAACTGGCCGCGACATGTTGCCGAACCTCAATTATCGGGACAATTAATGAGCGCGTTCGTTTCACTGAAAGCCTCCGGCGGGCCGTACCGATGGCTTGAATTTGACATTTACCTGCCTTCGGCGGTTTGCTCTTCGCAACCTGGCAACTCACTCACACGCGGCCTCGTGGGTACGAATGCCGAGTCTAGAAGCACAGTGCCAACATTAGTATGAAACTGAGGGTCCTGTCCGCTCGGGGTTGGGAACAAAGACGATGAGATGTCTAGCTTTGAGGAGGGTATAAACCAGAGCAGCTGCCCCAAGGTCATCGTAGAACAAGGGATTGTAAAAGTCCATCATATTATCATAGATACTGCCATGGTGCTGAATCTTATAAATGGCGAATCTAGCTTTTCTGGGCGGCTTGAAGTAAAGCTTCATCTCCCTGGAGATAGTATCCGCGTCGTTGTCGCCAGTGAAGAAAATGCCCATTTCAGTCGGTTGACCAGTATCGGTGACCATTAGAATAATCCAGAGTTGTATTGGAAATCCGTGTCAGCTTGAGCGTTGGGACCGTGATACCAGAGGATGCGCTGTCTCTTGGGGAAGATTGCCCTGACCGGGCCGACAAGGTACGGTGATTGAGGAATGAGTTGGGGCTTTAAAAAACCTCTTTCTAGCCCAGCGTCATCGCAGATTTTCTGTATCGGTGCTTTGGCATTCTCTGACGAGTACTTGTCGTTGGGTAGGAAAACGCTAGTATTGTTTGGGAGTTTCTTCTTCGCCTCGGCCAGAGCGTGTACGAAGCCACCAAAGTGATCTTCATCAGGATGTGAAATAATGATACCAGACAGCCCACCATTACTGCCTGTCAGTTTCTCGCAAGCAGACCAAAGATGCCGGTGATAAGGAGCTGTACCAGCTACCTTTCCAGAATGGTAATTCTTTGGGCCGCCGTCTACCAGGATAAACATGCGATTCTGGGGTGACGCTGGGTTGTCACACTCGAGAATCATAGCATCGCCACGGCCGGCGTAAATCACGTGGAGTTTCGGTGCAGGCATACTGTTAGTGAAAGACTAAACAAACTAAGCAAAATGATAACGCCAATTAGCTAAAGAGGTGCATTTGATCTGTGATGTTTGTCAGCTTTCATGAAAGGAATTTGTTTAAGGGCGCTGTTTGCCTGTCGAACCTCTGGGTGTTTCTGTTAATGGGGCATTTGGCTTGACAGTGCGACTTCATCTCGCTATTCCAAAACGATCCTCCTGCGTCAAGACTATTGATTTTTACGCGTTGATTCGCTCGCTATTTTCAGGTCTTGGTGGTAGACTAAACCCTTTCAAATTGAAGTCCCTGTCTGTGCCCATGGCGGATGCTACGTGGAATTGAGAGCTTGTTACCCTGTGGTTGAGTGCTTATCATTTTAGACCTGGGTTTTGGATTTGAAAATCGCATGAGATAGCAGTCACAGGATCTCGAGCATTGGCTATTCTAATCGGCCTTTAAAGATGTAGCGGTTCTTACCTTATCAATGCATTTAACTAATTGTTCCCGCTTACATAAATGGCTATGAAAATCCACAGGCCAGGTTGGCCTAGCTAACCAAGACAATGAATTAACAACTCAATCACTACCCAGAAGCATAGGAAAGATCTTCTCTCTTACTAGATATCATCTCAATACCACACGCTTTTTAGGGTGAAAGTGGTAGAGAACACAAAACAAGAGAAAATCTCCGCAGTATAAGCTGTTGTCAGGCTGCTATGTCTCTCAACTCCTAAGTAACGCTTATAGTATCATAAGAGTACGCAGCTAGTCGGGTCTGTTAAGTGAAATTATCATAAAGCCAGTTGGAGTACCAGTTTCCTCCAACGACCATTTTGCGCTCCTCCTCCGTTGGCTCTGTCGCAACACCACAATCCAAAAGCTCCGTCTGGTACGCAGTAATATTCACGCGACCAAGTTGCTCAGCCTTACCACCAGTAAGTGAGTTCATAACTGTCAGTGAAGTCTCAAACCCAGACCCAGCTTGAGCGCTGTTAAGAACGAAAACCGATCGACTGGTATCTCCATAGCTCAGTGACCAGCAGGAGCCGCACAATGGAGAGCCAGGTCTATCGACACCTTCGTAACCCGCTATTTGATACTTGACTTCGCCTAGCGTCGCCCAATCTTGACCTTCGACGATCCGGCCGCCTTTCCGGCACGCTAGCTCAGTAACGGAGACAGTATCGTTATCGTAGAATCCGCTGTATGTAACTATATGAATTAGCAATGAACATGAGATGTATGATTTAGATCCTTTACCAGTGATTGCAGTACTTAAAGAGACGCAGGAAGTAATGGTAGCCAGTCTAGAGATGTACATCTTGAAGTCAAGAGGAAAAGTCAGATGGAAAACTCCAAAAAGGCTCAGTGAATTTTCTTTTGGAAAAGATAAGTAGCACAGGAACATCAAAGCACCAATGCAAATTTCTTCTGCTTCCTTTCCTGCTAGTATGGGATGATGGCTGTTGGTTGTTGGTTACATGACTGTATTCGCTCAAGGATCCCAACCTGCTGGACCCATGAGGCATAAACAGTAAGCCTATTAAGCTCGTTCCGTAGTTCAGGCGAGCTCGCTATGGGTCCCGCCCGGACAATTGGAGCAATCTAGACTATCACGGGCCCTTGATCAGTTTGACCACGTCTGAATACCTCGTATAGGCATGTCTGACAAACGAGTGTTAACAGGCCTTCAAGCCTACTGCCAGGAAGCAGAACAACCAACAGAAAAATACTAACAAATGAGTTTCCATATCGAGATATTGACTTATTCTATCCCATACTGTTTATCTCAGCTGGTTTCTCTTGGCCATCTTTGGACCGTTACGAGTTTGACGAGCCCATGTCGAATTCAATAGTTTTGATTGGCCTAAAACTGGTAACGGGGCCCGTCACTGACTAGTATACAAGAGTAAGATTAACCCTTAATTGCATTCATCGCCGGCACCAGATCAGGAAGATGTGGTGGTGTAGTCCGCAGCCCATTATCTTTCCGCAAGCCTAGGACAAATATAAGCGCGATAATAAAGAAGCGCACCCAGTGGTCAAGGATATTATCAATGAGGTAGAAATACTGCATTATGGTATTCTGCCCATCTTCGTCCAGATCCAAGATAATCATTAGGAGCTGTCTCCCTGGATTAAGGAGGTTTAGAACCGTGGCGCCTAGGAAGATTACAGTGGACTGTTGCGATATCATTTAGTTTTCACTCTTTTACCTTGCCGAAGAGGGAAGCAGGCGGGCACGAAAAATGAAAGAGGATGGAAGGGAGGGATGTGAAATCAGACTTACATCTAAAATTAAAGTCTTGTCCCTGGCCTTGTTAGAAACAAAGCATGCATATGCAAGCAAGACTAAAGACGCAACCCCCCACAAAATCAGGAGAGGTGTATCCCATTCATCCCGCTCTTCAAGGTATTCCAAAATGCGTTGTTCGCTGTCCTCATTCATCCATAAGGACTTTATCCAGATAGGAAGGCCCTGGATAAAGGTAGTAATGCTAAGGGAGAGAACAGCTGCAGATGGAACAAGAATCATATACCGTACAACAAGGTAAAAGCTTGATCTTTTGGCCGTTAAGCACATTAGGAAACCATTACCGAGCTCAAATAGTGTAATAATAAGGAAGACATCAGTGACGTCGAGCAATGTCGTGGACAGAGCATCGCTGGGATTGATGACCTGGGTTATGCTGTGCAGGCATTCATCCGGAGGGGTCTCATTCGAGATAGATACGAGTATCTTGTTCATCGCCATGACATGGATGAAGCGAAACGTCAGTGTGCTGTAAGAGTTAGTAACTAGTACGTGGTGTTTGACGCACGTAAGGAAGACGCAACGCACAGGAGGGCCATTGGGTAAACCATTTTCATATACGTAAAGGCCATTCGTGCCGGGTCACCTTCACGCCGGACAAGGTACAGACTAGAGATCCAGAGAATCAAGAGAGGTGGAATAAGAATTCCTAGCAATACCGCACAAGTTTTACTGAGGAATAATTCGTCTCGGATCTCTTGTTTGAAGTCCATGCCGAAAGCAAGTGTGAGGTTCGGGTGTTGAGATAGGGTGCAGTGTGTTTCGACGGCTTTCTGAATTGCGGGAGAAACGAAAGAAGATAATGTCAGACAGATCTAATAATGGGCTTTTTCTACCTTATCTAAGTCTCGTAGCAATAGAAATGCAGCTTTTGATGAATGAGTTGGAGGTCAAGGTCGAATACGAGGCGTTTCAGGTTTCAGCCATGGCGTTAACGAACGAGCACATAATACGCTGCTCGAATTGAGGCCACCACTAGAATACGAATATGACTAAAAGAGGTACCTAAATCCCGTCAAAAGTTGTTGTCCTAAATATAAATGCTCTCTTTTGTCATTTCACGGTTGCTAACAACGACATCGCCGCCTTTATTCGGGAATCTCCCAGGACAATCTGTAACCCATCTCAGCTATAGGAACATTGAGTCCAGATTTCAAGCCAAAATCCTTTAATGAGTGAAATGCTTCTCGATTGTAAGGAAGCAGGAGAGGTTAATTGGTGTGGCTGCATCTATGCTTGCTTTCGTCTTCCGAATATTGACGGAGGTACTATCCACGCCCACAAGAGAACGCCATGCGGTCAGGGGCTGTGCAATGTCACGCGTGTCAACGTTTCCCAAGCGCCATTGATGCCACGTCTTCTGCAATACGAATGTGAGACACGATGGCATTTGAAGGAGATCACCTTCTCCGTTCGACAACTGTTGCGGCAATCGACCTCACATGTATTGTACAGTACAGCATTTGCTGAGAGGCTGTTTCGACCCCTGCTTTTACTTTTTAAATGCCGCTACATAGAGTTGGGCTCCCAGTATGAATTATCAATCTTTGGAATGACATTCACCTGGTGTTATTTGTCCTTAAAACGCCATGTTGACAGGGCTCTGTCACAGCCAGAGTCACAGCCAGTGCCACATAAAGCCCATTCGGAAGCAATGGAAAAAGGGAACCTACTCGCAAAACGCTATAAGTCACGGTACCAACGCTAAGAGAAACATACTTTCTCATCCTAGGGCTGATGGCTATATGGACTTGACAGTCTTGAGGAGATAGGCTGCTGCTAAAAGTGGTGCGTGATCTTCCGAGAGAGATTACTAGATTGTAATTTCAATACTGCACGAAATATTCGCCTTAGGGACGCCACAAGAGCGGTGAAATAGACAGCGAACGCCATGGCTTGTCGCGCGGCTCAGTCCCTTCCATCCGGGATGTTTGGCCACAATCATCCTCGAAAGTCAGCAGCAAGCGACTCGCGCATGGCTATCAGAGAGTATCCATATACCAAACCTCCCAGACGCTAGCTTAATCGAATCAGATTCGCGAATCTCAGTCAAGTTCTTGAGTTGAATCCGAAACGGGCAGGACGATTCGGCTGCAATCTCAAACGGTTCATAACCTCTGCCCGAAGGATATGCATAAACGCAAGTCGTTAGGCTGCAACTAAGACTTCTAGAAAAACCAACAAAGCATAGGTCTAGAATCGGCCACTTCAGCGGAATCAAGGCAAGGATAATTCTAAGTTGTGGATGCCCACCCGGTCTCCCCCGAGTCGCAGTTCTGGCTTTGAGGCATGGCCCTGGATTAATTGCACGCAACGAATGAGTTTGGGGCAGTGTGCGTGGCCGCTCGTGAGAGAGAGGAACGAGGCAGTCAAAGCGGGGAGGCGTCTGACCTGTTTCGACGAGGATCTCGCAAACTACATAAACGTAATGAGTACCGTATGGTGCGCCATAGCTGACAGGGTTTAAGAACTCACTGGCTATATAACTATACTTAGCTCTAGTGTAAATAAGGTATTCTTTATAGATCTGCCAGCAGTAGTAGTATACCTCTTGGATATGTTTATTAAGTATTTCTAATAAAGAAATATTCTTTTTAAACTTAAGCTAATCTTCTAAACTCTTTAGAAGTAGATTGCATTTAAGAATGCTAATCCTTTCTATAGATAATAATATACTTATAATAGGAATTATAATTAGTAGCTTAATTATAATAGAACTTAAAATAGACCTTAATAAGTATAGAATAGCATTAAGCTTTAAGGCAACCTTCTATTAAGTTAAAACTATATTAAATTATATTTAAACTCTTTATTTTTACTTAATGGCATTAATACCTTAAATAAAAAAATTTTATAAATTAAGTATTTATTTTATTATAAATATAAATAAACTTTACTTAAAGATTTATTAATTTATTTTTAATAGCTTTTTCCTTTTACTTAAGATAATACTTTTTATTAATAATTTTTTAAGTTAATATTATATTAATAAAAATATTTTTATATTAAAATAAAAAACATATTAGCTGCTATAAATAGACTATAATTATTATAAAATATCTTAAACTTAATATAAAAATTATAATACTTTAACTTTATAGAATTAAAGATATATACATTGTGACGGTTGTGGCAAGCAT
>NJCR01000510.1:17428-55466 GCA_002234235.1 Fusarium hostae | reverse complement strand
GCCTTTAAAGCTATTTTTATAGAAAGTAATATTTAAAGAGGTTTTAAAGGAGCTAGATTTACTTTTTTTAACCTAAAAGCTATAATCTTAAAGCTTAATATATAGCTATAGACTTTAATGCCTACTAAAGAGCTTATTAAACCTTTAACCCTTTAGATACTAAAGACTCTAAAGACTGCACTTAAGGCCTAATCTTAATCTAAATACCTTAAAAGATAAATTAAAAGGTATAAAAGCAGCTCTCTAGAGTTAATTATAGAGGCTTTAAAGTTTAATATTAAAGTACTAAAGGTAACTATATATAAGGTTACTTTACTAAAGGCTAGGGTTAAAGATCTTAAATAGGCAAATAATATACTTAGCTGATAGTATAGGGCAAAAAGAACCTGCCTATAGAATAGAGAGAAGATAACTATAGAGAAAGGTAAAGATCTAATTAATTAGATAGATATAGATATATAGATAGCAGCTGAATTATCAAAAAGTGATAGTAAAGGAAGGTCAGTGCAACTGGGGGTTAGGCGATGTAGAATATGCGGTAAAACTGGGCATAATGTAAGGACCTATTAGGAGGGTATTAAGGCCTCTAGAGATAAGTATATTAACTGATTTTAATTAATTAGATAACCTATTGTATTTTTATTCTGATTTCTATCTTTAAGGTTAAGATTTTTATAATACTTACTTATTTATAATACTCGCTTATTATGTATATTATAATATATATAGATAAAATAGAGAATATTAAATAATTTAAGCTTAAGAGGCACCTTAAGCTTAAGCTTCTTTAACTTAAAATGCATAAGTTAAAAAATAAAGAAATCTTTATTAATTATTATAAAAAGAGATAATGAAAAATTAAAATAAAGTTAAAAAAAAAAAGAGGTATAAAGTAAAAAAAATAAAAGTTAAAAATAAAAAGTAAAAATAAAAAATATATAAATTAATAAGAATATATAAAGATAAAAAAAAAGAAAAAAAGAATTATATAGCTATAATAAAGGTAGAAGTAAAATCAGCTTAATAAGTTAATAATTTATTATTATTAAAAGTACTTTATAGAGATAGAAAATACATAAGGCTACAATTTATTATAGTAAGACTATAATTAAACCTTTAATGGCTTTTAGCTATGAAATCACTATAATAAGGAGTTAAAATTACTATAAAATAAATAGTAATAATTATAAATAAAGAGTTAATAGTTAATTATTTATTTTTATTTAATTTTAATATAATAAAATAATAATATTATTAATTAAAAATAGCTACTTAAAGAGAGAGAGAATAATTATAATATTTATTTTAAAACTTAAATAAAATTAGCTTTATTTTAATAAGGTTAAATATTTCTTATAATTCCCTTTTAAAAATCCCTTAATTATATTCTTCTTCTTTTAAGCTTTAATTAATATATTACTATTATGCCTATTTAGCTTTTTTATTATAAAATTAATATTAAATTAAAAAAATTAATTTTTTTTTTTATTTAATTTTATTTTCAAATAATATTTTATTACTTTATTTTATTTTCTTTAACTTATTACCTTATAACTTAGAAAATACACCCTTACAAGCACCCTTACCAAGCTGTACCAATGTGCTCTTCGTCCTCATATATGCAGCTATGCCCTCATGACCGTTTTCCAATCCTATTCCGCTCATCTTCCAGCCTCCTACAGGCATCTCAGCAGGTGACTCGCCCCATGTGTTGATCCAAGTAATTCCAGCATCGAGTTTCTGCACAACCTCATGTGCCAATCCCACATCGGATGACACAACACCAGCAGCAAGTCCCATGGGGGTATCGTTAGCTCGGGCAATGAGCTCAGATACCCATTGTTGATGAGGACGCTCTTGGGTCTTATATGGCATGATGCACATGACTGGACCGAAGATCTCTTCCCTCACAACGCGCATATTGTCTGTGCAGTTTGTGAAGACAACGGGGTGAACCCAGAAACCATCAGGGGTTGGCTGTGCCATGTTGGGCTCCTCGGAGCCATCGAAAAGAACCTTCGCCTTATCCACTGCACGTCCGTGTTGGATGTACATCTTGACCTTCTCTTGCTGTGCGGCGCTGACCATGGGTCCAAAGTTGGTCTCGCCGTTCTGAGGCAGACCCATGCGAATTCCCTCGCGACAACGCTGCACAATAGCTTGCTCAACCTGGCTCAACAGAGTGTCGGGGACAAAGACACGTGTACCGTTGGTGCACACCTGTCCAGTGGAAAAGAAGTTGGCTACCATGGCAGTGTCGGCTGCTTCCTCGACATCGGCATCAGGGAGAATAACAAGTGGGCTCTTGCCACCCAGTTCCATGGTGACACCCTTCATATCCTTGACAGCTTGGCTGGCAACTTTGCTGCCTGTGCTGACTTGACCAGTGAAGCTGACTTTGGCGATATCGCTATGGGCGACAAGAGGGGCTCCAACAGCGATACCGTCACCGTAGACAACATTGAAGACACCAGGGGGGACACCGGCCTCAATGTAGATCTGAGCGAGGGTCTGGGCATGCAGAGGAGTGACTTCACTAGGCTTGTACACCATACAGTTGCCAGCAGCCAAGCATGGAGCCGACTTCCAGAGAGCAATCTGGATAGGATAGTTCCAAGCACCAATACCGGCACAAACACCCAAAGGCTCATGGGTAGTGAGAACGAAAGCGTCAGCACGAAGACGAGTATTTTGACCAGGGAAGCTGCCAGCAGCGATATGTGCGTAATACTCGAGAACGTCGGCTCCAGTTGCAACGTCAACGGTTGAGGTTTCCGACCAAGGCTTGCCAGTATCAAGTGTCTCGGTCAGCGCAAGTTCGTCATTGCGCTCGCGAAGTATAGCGGCTGCCTTCAGAAGAATGGCGGCTCGGCGAGGTGCTGGTGTTTGTGACCATGTTGGAAAAGCGGCCTGGGCCGTTGCAATGGTCTCATTGAGCTGTTCTGGTGTGGTAGTGTAGATAGTAGCAAGCGGCTTTGCATTGCTTGGATCGACGGATACAAAGGTGCTGGTCTTTGAGGAGGACTCGGGCTGTGGCCGACCTGAGTGGAAAGTGTGAATCTCAGATGAGAAAGTCATTGTATTTTAGTTGGTATGAGAGAAGGAGCATGCAACAGGGTATGTAGAGAGAGATTGAACAAAGCAAAGTACAACGCGGTAGGCAGATAGATAGGTAGGTATTCTAAATTGTTTGAGAAGATGCTTTGTTGCTTACATGTGGGGAGTTGGCTGTAAGTAAGGTAGGATACCTTAATAAAGCTTGTGAGGATCAATATGAAGCACCGTCAAGACGGGATGGCCATTGCCCCACAATTGACTGATGCCGGGTACCTTCCTCTTCTAGCCAGATACAATGACGTGGGGCCAAGCCATACTGTGCCATCACAGTAGAATTGACCAACCAGTGAGAGTCCGGCCAAAGTATCAACCATGCAGCCAACTTTCAATGGCAAGCAACACGAGCAAGAACTCAATTTACCAAGCTATGGTCATTCAGAGACAAGTCTCAAACGGAACTGATAGCGATTTTCGGCTGTGAAGCCCTTGTCTGTGACGTGGTGAGATCAGCAGACCTGGGGAAGGATTACACCCATCATGACTCAAGCAGATCTGAAGAGATACGGATAGTCAGTTGTGAGAACAGGGAGTTGTCAGTGACCATTGTGAGAATGTGTCTTGAACGCCTCAGCGTTGCATCGATGCGGAGAGTAGCCGCTCTGCATTGCTAGAATAAAGCCGCAAATTATCAGACCACTTTTCACTTAGCGAAAGATAATGAACCTGAGGAATAAGGGAAAAAATGGTTTCGTTTGCAATTGATAGCTTGTCCAACCAATGGATGCATGAATCCGGTATTGTACTGTTGCTTTGCGGGCTGATGAATAACAGCTCAGAAGGCTTGGAAGACTGGACCCACCAGCCCCGCCCTCGTTCCGAAAAAAATGCAGCAGACAATTTCTGGTGCAAGTCCCTGCAAAAAAGTCCTGTTTTCTTAGTAGGCAGCCTTGCATCGCGCCCAGTCCTCAGCCCAGCTACAGAATCCCAGTCTCGACAATGCCGAAGAACGCTAAGCTTGAGTGGCTGGTCGAGGGGAAACACAAGAGTGGACACGCCAACGTCATTACTGAGCTTCGAGCTATCCACCTGCCACCCCCAGAGCTTTGCATCCAGTCCGAGGTTCTTGACCGTTGAACTGTGAAGAAAGCAGGGCGCTTGATTGTTATTTCACAACGATGGACAGAACTGTTCTCCAGGTAATGCAAGCGATGTATTTATCAGTCTAGCTACACGATTGTTCTGCCAATAACGAGCGGGTTCCAGTGGCAGAAAAGTGACCATTAAAAAACTTGAAAACAAGAAAAGCAAAAAAAGAAGGGATTTACCAACTCAGCGGGGGCGCACTGTCCAATTACCACACCTCAAAAAATCGATCTTGGAGATTATCGATCTGACGGCCAGGTACCCCAACTACGCTTTACCTGATCAGTATGCTAAGCAACATTTCAAACTTGGCATCCTCCACGGCGCATGGCAATATGGGGTTCCAGTGGTGCAAGACACTGTCCCTGCAGATTGTCCAATGCGGTCCGGATGAAGCGAATATGATAGCACAGCACGCGAAACCCGAACAGGTATTTCCTGTACATCAGGAATCTTACAATCATACACTCCAACTCGACACTCGACATATCCTCTGCGGAGAGCGGCGACCCTGCGCCGTGTTACCGTGTTACCGTGTTTTAAGCCTCGTAATCAAACGCGACATGGCTGGTTTACCGGTCCATCAAGCTCGCGATATCACCAGTTTTTGTCTGACCGTCCATAGACGGGTTAAAGATTCCAAAAATGGAGTTGATTTTTTGAATAGTTATTTTACTTGACATAGAACTTATCAAAAGAACTTGCCATTATACCCAATCAGCAATCAATTTTGAATAATGTTTCCGTCGGAGGCATCGTGGAGCCGGATCCGGCCGGCGGAGTTCCTTGAACTCCATCTTTTCGCCGTCAGACGGCCCCACAACCACCGTTCAACACCGAACAGTTATCAAACAGTCGCCGCGTCAACCAACGTTCTTTGCGCGGTTGCAGCGGCCAGGGGAAACACAGAAATGGCACACGTCTTTACAAGTGTTAGTAGCATGATAATGAATGAAGCAGGGACACCGTAGACAGGCCCCCTAGCGAATTGATTGCCCACATGTTGCCGCCTAGAATTCGCGTCTTTTCACATGGTGAGTCCCTGGTCAAAGTCTGAGATCTCAGCTACTCTGCCTGCCACTTCCATTATCTACAAAGATATCAACTAAGTCGCTGATAACGAAACCGTTAACGTCATGCAAGTTTGGGACACTGGCTCAAGATATCTAAAACTTCGGTAACACCGAAAAAAGATTCCCGGAGTCGGTGAAGAGCTTTTTGCCGTTCAAACCCCCGCCAAGGCCCCTCCCTGGTTAGCTCTCGCCGCCGCCGCCGCCCGTCTTGGAGTTTTGATCCACCCACCAGCCTTGCTCGATGTTGGTAGCTCTGGCCAATCAGAATTCTTTACTGGCCACTAGAGGGTACTTGGAGCAGTCAGAACACTACATCGAGTCAAGGCTGGACACCAGTAGCAAAAATTCACCCGCACTGTACAATGCTTCCAAGGACCCTTCCATGATCCAGGACCCCACTTTGAGCTGATGTCCGTCCATTTGAAAAAGATCTTGATCGTCTCGATGCTCGAGTACAAGAGCTCTCAATCTCCTGGACCTCGAGTCGCTTCATTCCTCCTCACTTCTCCCTCAAAACCATTCATTAATACCCCTGGAGCCAATCCGACTGCGATATCGCGCAAGAATCCTCACGTATCCCTCCATTGAATCTCTTGTTCAACTTCCCTCCCGTTCAACTCTAACTTCAACATGACTACTGAGTATCTTCCCGCTTCTGCCAGCTCCGCCTACGACTATATCATCGTAGGTGGTGGCACGGCTGGATGTGTTTTGGCTTCCCGACTGTCCTCCTACCTTCCTGAGCGCAAGGTTCTCATGATTGAGGCTGGCCCTTCAGACTTCGGCCTCAACAATGTCCTGAATCTTCGGGAGTGGCTGTCTCTCCTTGGTGGTGATCTTGACTACGATTATCCCACAACTGAGCAGCCCAATGGCAACAGCCACATTCGACACTCACGTGCAAAGGTTCTGGGTGGATGCTCCTCTCACAACACTCTCATCTCCTTCCGTCCCTTCCGCCACGACATGGATCGCTGGGTCGCCAAGGGCTGCAAGGGCTGGGACTTCGAAACCGTTATGCGCAATGTTGACAACTTGCGCAACCAGCTGAACCCCGTTCACCCCCGTCACCGTAACCAGCTCACCAAGGACTGGGTCAAGGCCTGCTCCGAGGCCATGGGTATTCCCATTATCCACGACTTCAACCACGAGATTTCCGAGAAGGGGCAGTTGACCCAGGGCGCTGGATTCTTCTCTGTCTCATATAACCCCGATACCGGCCACCGCAGCAGTGCTTCGGTCGCCTACATCCACCCTATCCTTCGTGGCGATGAGCGACGACCCAACTTGACTGTCCTCACTGAGGCTCATGTCTCAAAGGTCATAGTCGAGAACGACGTTGCCACTGGCATTGATGTCACTCTCAAGTCCGGCGAGAAGCATACTCTTAACGCCCGCAAGGAGATCATCTTGTCTGCTGGTGCTGTCGATACCCCTAGACTTCTCCTTCACTCTGGTATTGGTCCCAAGGCCCAGCTTGAGGATCTCAAGATTCCTGTTGTCAAGGACATTCCGGGCGTCGGCGAGAACCTCCTTGACCATCCCGAGACCATCATTATGTGGGAGCTCAACAAACCCGTTCCTGCTAACCAGACCACCATGGATTCCGACGCTGGTATTTTCCTGCGACGCGAGCCCAAGAATGCCGCTGGTAACGACGGCGACGCAGCTGATGTTATGATGCATTGCTACCAGATTCCCTTCCACCTTAACACCGAGCGTCTAGGGTATCCTATCATCAAGGATGGTTATGCCTTCTGCATGACACCAAACATTCCTCGTCCTCGCTCTCGTGGCCGCATCTACTTGACTTCAGCCGACCCTACTGTCAAGCCTGCTCTCGATTTCCGTTATTTCACCGACCCCGAGGGTTACGACGCCGCCACCCTGGTTCACGGCATCAAGGCTGCCCGAAAGATTGCGCAGCAGAGCCCTTTCAAGGACTGGCTCAAGGGAGAAGTTGCCCCTGGTCCCAAGATCCAAACGGATGAGGAGATCAGCGAATATGCTCGCCGGGTTGCTCACACTGTCTACCATCCTGCCGGCACTACTAAGATGGGTGACGTTGACCGTGATGAGATGGCTGTTGTCGACCCCGAGCTCAAGGTTCGTGGAATCAGCAAGCTCCGCATTGTTGACGCTGGCATTTTCCCCGAGATGCCAACAATCAACCCCATGGTGACTGTGCTCGCTGTTGGTGAGCGAGCTGCCGAGCTCATTGCTCAAGAGGAGGGCTGGAAGCCCAAGCACTCCCGACTGTAAGCATCATTCGGGCAATGTTTCAAATATCAGCCCGTGGGGGTAAATGGGGGAAAACCACTGTTTTTGGATATCTGTATGATTGAATGATTAGCGTATGATTGCATTATCGCAGCGAGTATGACATACCTTGGGTAGTTAGGAATATTTGAAGTTCGTTTACCAAATACGACTCTCGGGGGCTTGTGGCCCGATTTGCCGTTGTTCTTCTAGTTGCTTGGGCCGGTGTCGGGTCGTATTTCCCCGACGAGGTCCTTGGCCACTTCATATTTTGCCGCGACGGCTCAGTAAAACAGGCACAGCGGGCCGGCAACTTTCCACCACTAAACCACCCGGATCGCTCAGTTTAATGTGTCTCATAATGCCCGGAAGACTAGATCATATTTCCATGATGAAACGAAAGTTCGATATGCGCCGATGTTCCAGCACCAATCGGCGTTTCCGAGGCGCTACGCAGGACATTCGATCTTGGATGTGTTCTCGGAGGCTGAGATAAGGTGATAGCAAGCTGTGGCAAGATGCCAGAAGATCGATATAGCATTGCGCGTTATTATTATGCATATTGTATCTTGCTGGGCCTCAGGTGGCCAGCTGATAGCCATTCCCGCAACTCGCTTTGTTACCTAGCTTTTCTCGGCGGGTGCTGGTATCCATTTAGACGGGTTATGGCCCGTGGAGCCGTGCATCCATCAGCTGCTCCAAAAGGAAAAGTGTGGGGTATGGCCGGGGTTTCGGGACGGAGCGTTGAGCTTGAAGTGGGTGGTTCAGCGGATGACAGGGCCGAAACGTGCTTGTGAGATCCATCCACGTCGGCCGTTGCGCCGTTGTGCAGGGTCCCTCGGTCGAGGACCCTCTACTCCTCCATGGGGATATCACAGAGTATCTTCCGGAACGACAGGTGAGATGGTCTTAGCAGAGCCCCGGTCCGGCCAGCCGCCTACTAAAGAGGTCTCGATCGGTAGGGGCCATACCTTCGTTTTAAGTCAGGTTTATAGAAGAAGCAGTGCAAGCTGAATAACAACAGATGCTTTTGTTGACTTCGCTCTGTTCTTGAACCTTTGCAATTTGATGCATGAAACATCTAACGGATTACTGTGTCCCTATGGCTGAGATATTCAGGTTGCAGAAGGTTTTTATTGTGTTTTTGAAGCATTAACAAGCAAAGGCGATAGATAACCGATTCAAGAGCCTTCAATCGGCTGTCACCGGCTGCACCCCAGAAATCCCCAACTTCAAAGCGCGACTCTAGGTTGAGAAAGATGGCTACACCAACGATCGACTTACCACCATCAACGTGTGAAGAAGAGGTCACCGCGCCCATACTGGACAACGCTCAAGGACTAGCCTCTGCAATTGGAGCAGCAGCAGTGGCGGCTGTAGCTGTCGGGGATGGTCTAACACACGGGCTTGGAAGAGTCGCATATGGAAAACCATACGATGGTCACATTTCGGAAGAAGATGGTCAGTTCCACGATGTAGATCACAAAGGCGCACGTGAGGCGAAACAACAGAAAAGCCTTAGGGAGGCCCAAGAGAAGTGGGATGCTGCAACCATGGGACCGGTAACAAGGGTCGAAACAGTTATAGCGGCGGAAGGTGGAGGAGGAGATGGAAGAGGAGATCGGGAGGTATGGGAGGGAGGAGGAAGAGTAACTATAGTTGGGGGAACTGGAGCAGCAGAAGGGGTGCACTTGCCGCCTAGAAAAGGCGCTGATGTGGCAGGTCAACAGGTCAGAGCTGCTCTTTCCCGCTCCCGTCTTGGTCGTTCAAACCCCTCCAGCTCCAGCTCAGGCTCACTATCAGGCGCATCCCCTTACAACGCTACCAATACTGCTGTTGCTGCTACTGCTTCTGACAACAGTACCAACAACCTCAACTTCACACAAACCGGTCGCGTCACCAAATCTCGCCATCGCTCTTCTCTTTCAGCACCAATCGCAGCGTCGCTTGCGAATGCTGCTGCCACGGAGAGTGCAAGATTATCCTACGAGGCAAAGCTCACCGCGGCACTAGCTGCTAACATCGCCGGCACAATGGCGGGTAGCCAGTCAAGCACAACGACGACAGCTCTGCCCTCGCTAAAATCGAACGGCCTCTCCTCGCTGTCGCAAAAGCCCAAAACAAATGGAACAACACCGACGCCCAGCACCGCCTCTTCTATGGACAAAGATGCTCCCGTGATTTCCTTTTGGGGCCCTGAGCCAATTGCTCTGCCCTCCCGCTTCGCTCGCATCAAGCGCAACCTCATCCGTGGCCACGAAGCTGAGCTCGAAACTAGTTGGGCTCGCCTCATAACTGCGCTTCGCAAAGAGGTCAGTCATATAGAGGATCTTGGGGCTCACCTAATTCCTTCGATTGAGTTTGGCGACCTAGATGACTCTGTCCAGACTGCGCGCTTTGGACATGATCTTAGGCGCTACGGTGTCGGCGTCGTCCGTAAGGTCGTACCAAGAGCAGACACGAATACTGCAGTTCGCGAAACGGTCGACTACCTCGATAGCAAACGTCACATCAAGGCACTCCAGCAGCATGATCCAGCTTGCTTCGACTTCTTTTGGACTCCAGCTCAGGTCCGCTCGAGAGCGCACCCCAATGTTCTCAGCGCCCAACGATTTATGATGAGCCTATGGGAGACCAATCCAGACGATCAGCTTGTCACAAGACTCCCTATCACCTACGTCGATCGCATACGCGTACACGGAAATGGAGAGAACCAGTCTAACAGCCTAAATGTGCCGCCGCTCGAGCCGCCACAATCCGCCGACGACTGGATTCAGGCATTACAATCATCTGCGGGTATCACAGCACAAGTTGACAACGGGTCCTTGGAGCGCTGGGAGCCCGACGGTTATCAACGTGCCGGCACCTACAACCACATCTTTCATGGCCAATGGGAAGATTACGATCCATGGAAATGTACCAGTCGCACTTCTGTGACAACTGATCTTTACAATGGCTACGGTGCCTGCACCATTTTCCGCATGTTTCAGGGCATCTTAGCGCTCTCTACTGTCGAACCTGGCATGGTTCGCCTCTTGCCTTCACCAAAGCTTGCAACAGCTTATTACCTTCTCCGACCCTTTTTCACAACTAAGAATCCTCCACCAGAAAATCGCACTGGACCTGAATGGGAGACATATCTTGCTCCCGACAATTGGAAGCTGCAAACAGAGCCTGATTCCATCATTCACGGAGCTGTCCCCGGACACGCTCAAAGAATTACTGAAACATGGCACCCCCATCTGCATCTACGAAATAGCATGATTACATTGCCAACGCTACAGCCTGGAGACTACATATTCTGGCACCCGGACCTTCCATATTACCTCTCCAGTAACAACTATGGTCTCAAAACACCCAGTGGCAGCAAGAGTGAAGTCAGCATGCTCGTGTACATTCCAGCAGCTCCACTTACACAAACAAACGCACTCTATCTTGCGCGCCAAAGGAAGGCATTCCAGAGGGGTCATCCTGGCCCAGACTTCGATTCGACAGGAAGAGGAATTGTTGAAGAGGACGCTGAAACACGGCCTGGCGAAAAGGAAATCGCCGAAGTCGGGGGTCCCTCTTCATTACAGGCCATGGGTCTTGCACCATGGGAGGTTGCAGGCACTCGCTCTGGATCACCACCCTCGGAAAAGTCCAAGTCTAAGACTGATGAGGATGTTGAGATGGAGGGAGAAGGGGATGCCAAGAGCCTTACAAGCACATCATCGATTTCCCGCGCCGAGGCTGAGGTTGTGCGTTTAGCCAATATTATCCTCTTTCCAGATCGCTCGATGCTGGGATACTCGGTATAAACGAAGCATAAAATTGCTGGTCGGGGCTCTGTCTTTCATCTCCTGCTTAGTTGGACATCACACTTCTTATCCCTTTTGGACTCTTTGTGACATTTTTATGGGTATGTGGTCCAACGATATACAGGAGATCAATGAGATGCATCATGAAGGAGTCAGGCGTTCGCCTAAGGATTGAAATTAGACAGAAATTATTGCCATTTACTTGCATAAATCAAGAAATACATTTCTTATGCTCAAAACATGATGTTTAGCTCTAGATCCCGAAACGCCAATGTTAAAAAGATGAATACCGCCTTATCTCCGCCACCATGATCATTCAGTGGCATGTCTCAAAATATCCGCGATACTGGAAGCTACGAGCACAGCCTCTTCATGAGAGATCTTCTGCTGCGAGCCGAAAATGCCGATGGCAAGACGTCCCTTATCAACGGAAGCCTCAACATCAACAGCCAGCTGTGACAATAAGGTTAGTAGCCATTTCTAGCTTGAAGGGTAGTAACTTACGGGAATGCTATTAACCAAGAAGCTTTCTTGAGGAGCCGTCTCAAACTGAGCTGGAACGCGATCGTGATACGAGTTGTCGACTATCTCTTCTGATACAACTGTGACCGAGTTCTCTGCTGGACCAGTATCGTTGGAGAGGCTCAGAAAGTTGACGAACGAATTCACTTGTACGCCTGTCCATTGATAAATTTCCCAGAGACCGACGTCTGATCGTCCATCAGATGTAATCTGGTGAATGTCTCTCTGGATATTTCTTGCAACGAAAGACAAAGGGAGTTCTATGGGGGAGTCAACCTTCAAAGGAACGAGGTTCAGAGTGGGGTAGACCTGAGGGAGACCATCGCTGGCGGCGGCTCGGTTGGCAAGATACATGCCAAATACCACTGACCCATTGTCTGGTGTGTTGTTTTGTGTGGCGAGGACTCTAGCATACGCTGCAAGGAACCAAGACTGAAAGGAAATGCCAGACTGGGTAGAAATAGCCTGCATCTGACTGACATCTGAAATCGCTGATTCATTCAAGTGCGAGATTCGATTCTTCACGTCTGCTTGTGATTCGGCACCAATTGAACTGGAAGAGGTGCCATACAAGTAGGCTGTCCAGAAAGCTCGCCTATCTTTCTGGACTGCTTCCCTAGCCTGGCGAACTGTAAAGTTCTTCCACTGAGCAAACCCGTTGTTCTCAACGGTGACAGAGCCATCCAGTAGTTGAGAGAATCGTCGCAATAGGGCCGGAAGACTGACTCCATCGTACAAAGCGTGGTGGATCTGAAGACCTAATGACCAGATGCAGTCTTCCTGAAGCGTGATGTGCGCCCTAACAAGTGGTTGGGCAGCCTGATTTGACTTCTCTCCAGAGGGGTTCTGGGTTAGGGAAAGCTTGTGGGATTTGAGAACGACCTGCAAGACTGGAATGGTTGGAGATTGGGTTGGAATGAAACATGTGCGTAGGAGAGGCACTTCAGACACAAGTTTGTCCCAGGCGGTCTGAATGCCGTTTAGATCAACTGAAGTCTTGATTTGACATGGAAACTCGGGGAAGAATACAGAGCCCTCTGCCTTTTGCCACGCGCCGAGCATGTAGACTTGCATTGGCAATGCAGGCAGTACTTCGGCATCTTCTTTTGCTATGCCATGAGCGCGAAGTAGAACTTCAACATTGATGTCTTTGGGTGGAACCCATTCTTCGATCGTTTCCAGAGTCTCTGAAGGTATGGCTTGGGTTTGCGTGGCCCGTTGAGCCATTTCTGCGATGCTTGAGGATTTAACAAGATCTTGTGGACGGAGGTTTATCTCGATCTTTCGCAAGAGGGACGACACTTTGATGGCACTAATCGAATCGAGACCAAGGTGGTAGAGGTTGTCGGATATCTTGATTGAGGCAACGGGAACACACGAGACCTGATGAAGAATGTTTCGAATTTCGGCTTCGACATGGGACCACTCCCGATCCTCTTCTGATGATAGATCGGTAGAAGCAACTGAGACAGGACTGCTTCCATCGCCCAGTATGACAGGAGTCATGCCGCAGATGGACACGCCACGCTCTTCGAAAGATAGAATCTCCGAGGAGCCCGAGTGTATCAGGAAGCTCATGACAGTATCCAAAGTCTCCAAAATATTTTCAGGTCCTCCATCCCAGATACACTGAGGCTGAAGAGCGAGTCGCCATAAGAGATTGTTAGACATGGCCTCGGCTTCCACGCAAAGAGGATACTCAGTGGCTGAAGATCCTTCTACAGATGTCAATAGCGGGCGTTCCGATGAGTCAGATGTTGGAGACTTCTGAAGAATGAACAAGGTATTGAACAAATATTGTCCGTTCAGCTTTGTTGCTGATTGGGCTTTTCGCAATGGGTAATGCTGGGAGTCTCTGATATCGCTCAGGTTCTCCTCAAGATATCGTAGGAACTCGGATACTGAGCCATGCAAGATACATCGCAGGGCAATTGTATTCATTGTTGGGAACACAAGATCGTCTGCCCCTTCAAAATCCCGGCCCGACAAGACTGTGCCAAAGAGGACATCGAGCTTCTTGGTTTGACGTGCCAGTGTGATAGCCCAACAGGCTTGACAGAGTACCTGCAAGCTAACGGAAAGCCTTTTGCAGGCTGTTTCGATTTCAGGGAGGCCAATCTTTGAAGCGGACTCGAACCTACGCAAGGTGTTCTCAGTTGGGCCCCCCCTCGTTTCACTTGTAGGAATGATCGATGGCGAAGCATCTTCCAAGTACTGCGTCCAGAAGTCCTTCGCCTTATGGTTCGTGGATCCCAGTACTTTCATAAGGAATGGTTCTACTGGAGAACGGGTAACCAGCTTTCCTTCGAACAGTGCCTGGAGATCCTGGAAGAGCAAACTCAGGGACCATCCATCGTAAAGAGCGTGTGCCATGGAAAGGACCATGTATCGATGAGAGCCTACATTCGCCAATTTCAACTGCACCAAGTGCCTAAATCCTGCCCCTTCCTTAGCTTTTGCAGTTGCTGCTGCGGTGATTTGCTGCAGCTCATCTAAGTTCTGAAATGTCGCAATATCAATGTCGGTGTCAAAAGGTTCTGCAACGACTTGGCAATATGTCATATCCAGGTCCTGATGAGCGACTTGTACAAACCCTGTCCGCAGGATAGGTGTACGCTGAATTAATTCCTTCCAAGCGTTGATCAGTTTCGTAGTGTCAACATGATCGGACACTTGGAGTATGTCGTGATTGAAGTAGGATTCAAAATCAGATTGAATCATTCCAGCCAACATTGACTCTTGAAGATGGGTGGGTGGAAGAACAGATTCGACGGGACCCAGGTCCATGCCGACACTCTCAAGATATCCGCGCAGCCTAGCCTTGACCTGCAGCAGCGAAGAATCGTCGGCCGAAGTTGACGGATTGAGAGAAAGATCACTTGATTCGGCCAGTATATTGGCAATCGTCTGGTGGCGCATGATATGCGAAGGGGACAGTTGAATGCCTTTCCTCCTGAGCGTGGCAGAAAGCTTTATTACATCAATGCTGTCGAGACCGAGTTCCAAAATCGATACATTTTCATCAAGATCAGATGGGGCAGCATCCGCCAAGAAAGCAACTTCATCCCGGATCATTTGAGCTTCTTGACTCCATTCGAAATTGCTCCGGTTGTGCATTTGGGTGCGCTCATTATTGCCGTCAGTGGCGTACTTTTGCTCCATTTCTGGAACGGGCACCTCGCTCTCTGGTGAGCTTGCAGCCAAGTTTGCAAAGCGCTCAATGTCATAAAGAATTCTACTCAACACTTGTGAGGATGCAACATGTCCTTGTGCGACAAGAGTGAGTCGAAGATTACCCGAATGAGCGTAGACGGCTTCAAGCGCAAGAGGGTAGTCAGGCCTTGCTTGACTATCAATAGTATCAAAAAGGAGGCTGCCCTCACTGGCAGTAGTGGCCTCCTCGATCTGGAAGGTGAAGAGATTGTCAAATAAGGCTTTGCCCTTAGAGCACCACTTCTGGATGTCCTTCAGAGGAACATGTTGGAAATCGAGGACTGATGCATTAAAGTCATGGCAGCGTCGGAGAAGGGACTGCCAACTTTCGTGATGGATTGCTCGACAATAGAAAGGTACGGTGTTGAAAAGAGGGCCGATGGTGTTCTCGATCCCAGGGAGGTCGATAGCTCGTCCAGATACAACGATACCAACGATGGGTTGCTGCTGAGTGAAATTTTGTAAAACAGAGGTCCATAATGCCATGACAACAGCTTGGAGCGTAACATTTTGAGAAGAACGAATCACCTCAAGACTTGTAGTGGACATCTCACGCTCAGCAACTGCAACAGCATCGGGGTCGCCATTCCCATGTGTCTGAATTGAAACAGGAACCCAACCTTCTAGTTGTTTCTCCCAGAAACCTCTGCAGTTGCCATGTTTTGCCAGAGGACCATAGCTAAGAGCTTCAAAGAATGACGGAGCATCAGGTGCTTCAATACCAGTATAATTCGCCACGACCCGCTTCATCATGAGATCAAAGCTGTTGCCATCATACAGTGCATGGAAAATATGAACGGCAAGCAGTCTGGATGTCGGTGTCTCAACATAGGTGAACAGCAAAGGCTGTATGATAGAAGACTCGTTCCGCTTAATCCAGCGCTTCTTCTGCTCTGCAAGATATGCAGGAATCGATTCATCCGATTGCATAGTATGGGTTTCCCAAGCCAAGGTAGATTTTTGCACAGCAGCTTGTAAGAAACCATTCGGAGTGGGCACAAAGACAGTTCTCAGAATGCTTTCTGCCAGTATCAAATCGGTCCATGCCTTTTGCAATCCGGTAATGGACGTGGACTCATGGAGCCTCAACTCAAAAGTATTGAAGTAAGCACCGGGCTCACTACTGGTCAACGACCGTGATATGATACCTTCTTGTAATGGTGAGCATGGTGCAACATATTCAACATCAGCTGGTTTAACATCGAGAAGGCGGCAGATCATGCCACGGTGTCGATGGCCATATGCCTGGATAGACTGCTTAACCTCTCGCACAAGTTTCTCTTGTCGAGTGGAGGTATTCTTGGCCAAAGAGTTTGCAAGATCGCCAATGACGGGATTTTTAAGCAACAAGGCAGGGGATGCTGCCTTGAGGCCGCGAGATTTGAGGAGTGAAGAGAGTCTGAGGGCCGTGATTGAGTCCACTCCAACATCGAAGATGCTTGTAGATGACGACAGATCATGTTTGTTGATGTTGCCGAACTGCGCAATACTTTCAAGTAACTGACCAATTATCTTCTGGGCCCCCTGTGAAACAGGCGCTGTTGTGGCATGAGAAAGCTCCAGGAGCTTTTCTGGTGGAAGTTCGCTGAAAAGTCTCTTCAGATCCTTGATTTCTGCCTTGTTGTTTGAGGAAAGGGGGATGTATGGAAGTGACAGAATATATGTCGGTACCATGTAGCCTGGAAGTTTGGCACGGCAGGCTTCTTTCGCTTGCGCAGCCAGACCCTCCTGATCTATCATAATTTCAAGAGGACCTTTTTTAGACTTCTGGCCGATGACAAATGTTACCAGAACGTCCTTTCCACTAGTTCCATGGCGAGCCACAATTGTTGCGGCGTCGTGAATATCAGCAACATCGGTACGGATGATATGATTAATCTCGGCAATCTCAAGTCGCTGGCCGCGAAGCTTGACTTGGTCATCAGCCCGACCGAGAAAGTCAAAGCACCCATCATGGAGCACACGGACGAGATCACCTGTCCTGTATACTCTCTCATTGAACTCTGCAAGTGTAGGGAACCGCTCTTCTGTAAGTTCAGGTCTGTTGAGGTAACCCTTGCCTACTAATTTACCTGACACGCAAAGCTCTCCAACACCGCCGCGGAAGACTGGCGTGGTAGTGTTTTGTTTGAACACAAATGAACCAACATTGGGGAACTGCTTTCCGATGTTGCTGGGGCGGCCATTTCTGGGCACACGCTGAAACATAGTGATACCGATAGTGGCCTCAGTAGGGCCGTATGCGTTGTAAATGACAGCTTTCGGTCCCCAAACGTCAAGAATCTCCTGTTTGAGCTGTTCGCCACCTGTAATGAACACACCACGACAGAGGCTGGGAACTTCATCAGGATGTGTCAGTCGCGCAAGACTTGGAGTTAAGTCAATGTGTGTGATGCCGAGCCTATTGATGGCTGCTGTCAGGTCATCCAGAATGAGGTCTTTGGGTGCAGCAACGACGGCCATCCCCACGGACCAGCTCCAATACTGTTCGAGGACAGAAACGTCAAAGTGGAGAGCAGCGAACTGAAGCCAGCGTGAGTCCTCATCCCAGTGACCCCTGAAAAGTTCCTGAAATGCCATCATTACCTGAACAGCATTATCGTGAGTGATCTCGCAGCCCTTCGGCGTTCCTGTTGTTCCCGATGTATACAGACAATAACAAGTATCTGATGGAGAGATATTGGGGTGGAAAATGACATGCTCCTCGCTCACGTCGTTCAAAGCCTGTGTCTCTATTTCAATAACCGTGGTTTTTGTTTCGAAGTCAAGATCCTTCGAGCACCTTGTTAGCAGGCAAGGCGCTTTGGAATCTTCAATGATGAACTCCTTTCTCGCCCTCGGCGCAGATGGATCAAGTGCGACAAACGAACATCCAGCTTTCAGAATGCCCAGGATTGAGAAATATGCCTCGGGGCATTTGTCGAAGTGTACTGCAACAATGGCACCCGGTGTGACTTTATTTCGGAGCATGTTGGTTACTTTGTTACCCATGCAGTCAAGCTGATGATAGTTCCATTGTTGCTTGACACATGCATCTCCTTCGAACGCTGATACAAACTCGAGAGCAATTTTTTCTGGATGGGAAACTGCTCCCTTCTCGACAAATTGGTGTAACAGCTGAACGGGAGTGTCTAGTACTGGGGCAGATGCAGGAAGTATCGAATACAGGGATAGAGAATTTTCCATCACTTCATCTTCAAAACCAGCAGCATTGCAGGCAATGTGGGTTAGTGAAGCGTCAAATTGCTTCATCAACAGCTGTGCTTGTTCACGGGGAAGAATGTCGCTGTAGTACGTTATGCACAAGCGGATCTGGTCCTTGTCCGTGGGTTCAATCTCCAATGAGACTGGATATTCGACTTTTGCCTCGTCGTTGACCAGCTTCCATGGTACAAGCGAAGAGTTATCTTCTGGCATTTTCTGGTACGCAATGAGAGTATCGAATACGGGGCCTGCGGGGTGGCCTAGCCATTTCTGCACTTGACTGAGCGGCGAGAATTGGTATTTGTGAAGATTCTGGTTGTAGCTCATCATATATCTGACCAGGTCAGCATTAGACGGAACATTGCTTGCTACAATAGGCACTGTGTTGAGGCATGGGAACGCGACATCCTTTGTCTCATCGATGGTTCTTCCAGACAGCGCAACACCAAAGATAACCGAGTCCTCTCCCAAATAAGATGCCAGCACTCGTGTCCAAGCGGCTTGGATTGCCGCTTGTATGGTGACATTTGAGGCTTGAGTCGCTGTCCTGAGTTTTGTGAAGGATAGTGATCCAACCATTGAGGCAACCAACACATGCCGCTCTTCAACTCGTAAAGGCGTCATTATTGGGAACTTGTTAACAACAATCTTGCTGGCTTTAGCCTCCCAGAATTCCTTCTCCATAGATTTGCCATTTAGTGCGATGCCCAGAATGGCCGATACTGCAGGCTCAATGGTCGTAACCCAAGGTAGTTGATTGCCTTTGACTAGTTGTGAAAGCTCATCAAGCATCAGATGAAGTGCGGGAGCGTCGTATAGAGCATGATGCATGATGAGGTTCATTGAAATGGCTTGGGAGGTTTGAGCCAGAATTACACTCCAAGGGGGGTGGTGCAGCGAAGAAAGTATCGATTTGCTGGCATCAGCCTTCATCTGAATGAGGTCGGCCGGTTCGTCTCCAACCAAATGCAGACTGTTCAGAGGCGTCCCTATTGATCCTGCTTCATACCTCACCATAGCAAACGAGCAGTCTGCATGTTGCACGGGGACAAAGCCGGTTCTCAGCATGGGATGTCGTTGTTGGAGCAGCTGCCAGGCCCTTTCGAGGTTCGCTATGGGAACATGTTCCGTCACCACATACCTCACTGCGTTGAGGTAGTTCTCACCTCCAGACTGAATGAAGGATGCCAGCATGGCAGACTGGACAGGCGTGCATGGCAGTACTGCCTCGATTTTGACTGATTCGGGTAGTTGATCAACAACCTCCGTGAGGACTTGTCGTGAAAATCGATCAAGATCGTACTTCTGTACATGCCCTGCATCTGCTCTCGACGCATTTTCCAGTAATTTGGCGGCTATCTTAGAGCAGCTCGGGCATTCAATCACATCAGAGGCTGATACGACGAAGCCGCGCTGGCGGAGAACTGAAGCCACCTGCACAGCGTTGATGCTGTCAAGGCCCAACTGGAAAATGGTTGTGCGGCGTTGTATATTCTGATCGCTCACCCCTGAAAGAGTGGCCAGGATATGTCGAACTTGCAATTCAAGCTCGCTCCATTCTTCCTTTTTGTTGGGAGATGCCACTGCTGTGTTGTCTTTTTCGGTTCGGGGTACGAGCTGGTCTATTATTGACCTCAGGGTGTCGGGAAGATCCTTCCTGTTCAATGAACTTGCATGTGGAGTTGTCAGAATGGCTCGCAATGTAAGTTTGAATACATCAGCCATGGCTGTGGCAACTTCCTCAGTGACAATACTCATGTCCCTATGAATATTGACAACTAGTGAGTTCAATCCAGGGCAAGGGACAATTTCGCACACCAGGGGGATATCCATATCTCCAGAATCTCCTTCAAGTGTCCAGACGTTCTTGTTGATGTCCTGCAATGGCTTTTGCAGCAGTAGGAGCGTGTCAAATATATGCTTCCCGGTGCGATTGATGCTACGCTGGATAAGCCTCAGCGGAGTAAACTGATACGCAATAATCTCCGTGTTCATCTTCTGTAGGTGCTTCACCAGATCAATATTACTTGACGCTTCTGGGAAGTCGACGCGCACAGGGATTGTATTGAAACAGGGTGCAACGAGTCTTTCAAGGCCTTCGATGTCTAGAGTACGGCCGCTGACAACGTTTCCAAAACACACGTCTGTACGTCTATATGCGGCTGCAAGAACAGTGGCCCAGCTTGCTTGGCAAACTGAAAGGAGGGTTGATCCGAGATCTCGGATACGCGACTGCAAATCGCTGAGAGGGATATCCATAGATGTGGTGCAGGTGCTCTGGTCAACTTCACTCGTGGTTGTCTGGGGGAAGATCGCAGATGGTTTGTAATTCTCAAAATGTCGTTGCCAAAATTGTTCTGTATCGTCGGGCAAATGGGTGGATAGTTTCAGAAACTGATCGTAGGACACTGGCGGTGGTAGTTCCTCACCAATAGCCAATGCTTCCACCTCTTTGAGAAGTCGCTCCATTGCTACACCATCGTAAAGTACGTGGTGGCAGATGAATGACAGAAACTCTGATCCACGGTATCTTAGTAGCGCTAGAGATACCGGCGGTGTCCTTGAATCGACTGGATCAGGGAGAGACTTGAGATGCTGTTCAATCGCTCCATCGAAAGACAATTCACTAACATCGAACGTCTTCCATGGTATTTCCCAGCCCTCAAGGACGATCTGAGCAATGGCACGTCGGGAATCTGTCGTTGCCGCAAAACAGGTCCGAAGAATATCATGCCTATGGGACATGGTTTTCCAGTATGATCTCATGGCTCCAGATCCAGTTGTCAGGCGTAAGAGCACCTTGTTGTAGTAGCCCCTTTGGCCACGAGACAGCATCGCCTCTTGTAAGGGAGTGCAAGGCAAGATCTCCTTAATAGCCTTAGACTCTTTAGAAAACTCTTTTTCCATTGAGTCAACGAAGGAGGCAGAGAAAAAGTCTTGAAAACCGTCGACCAGTGTTTCCTCTTGTTTTGGTGCCTTTCCATCCAAACATCTCGCCAACTGCGCAACAGTAGGGTAGCGTAGAATCTCAGACACAGCAACTCGAGATCCAAATTTTAAGCTGAGAGTGCGAGCGAGATCGATGGCAGATATAGAGTCTATTCCGAGCAAAGCAAAGGGTGTCCATCGACCAAAGTCATTCCTGGATACCTTGGCAGACTCTATGAGAGTCTCTGCGATCTTCAAGTCTGACTGGCTCCAATCACCCTCATCTTGAGTGCCCAGGGACATTCTTGAGGCTTCTTCGAGATACTCCACATTCACCCTGTCAAAGCAGTCACGAAGCCGGCGCTTGTCTATCTTTCCACTCGAAGTCATGGGTATTGATGAGATCGGGATGAGATAACTGGGAACCATGTAGCTAGGCAATCGTGATTTCAGGTGTGCGACGAGGGATTGGTGGGTTTCGCTGTTGATCTCCACCACATGGAAGCTGGAAGGGTCATGATCCGGAACGAAGAAGAGACACAGTTGCTGGGGGGAAGTTTCTCCGCGCTGTACCAACAGTGTAGCAGCTGAGGATGCCAGGCCGCTCGAAGTCGCTATACTGTTGATCTCACCAATTTCGATTCGCTGACCTCTTAATTTCACTTGATCATCGATGCGGCCAAGTATCAGGAGGGAACCGTCGGGAAGCATGCGGCCCATGTCTCCAGATCTATAAAGCCTTCCGTACTGGGGATGTTGAATGAACTTTTGGGATGTGAGCTCTGGCATGTTGAGGTAACCTTGAGCGACCTGGGCACCGCCAAAGCAGAACTCGCCGACCCAGTTAAGGGGCACTGTGTCAGAACTATCTGGGGATAGTACCACAACAGAGGTATTGGGAAACACGTGCCCTAAGTGCTCAATATGGTCATCTGCTGTCATTTTCTTTACTGTGCAGATGTTTGTGGTTTCTGATGGTCCGTATCCCTGCCACAACTGGCGTTGCCATTTCTCATGTACGGACTGTGTCATGGGTTCTCCGGCAGTCACAAGAAACTCCACGCCCGGAACGTTAGAAGGATTGACGAGGGTGGCAACAGTTGGTGTCATGCTGAGGTGGGTGATACCAAGGTCGCGTATCGAGCGCTCGATGTCCTCCAAAATTGTTTCATTCGTTCCTGAGCATAAACACATCCCTGCGCACCATGTATAAAATATCTCAAAGACTGACACATCGAATGCTTGAGAGCATGCTTGCAAGAGGCGACCCTGTGACTTGAGATACTTGGGATACAATGCCTCAAGATGCTCAATGTTTGCAGCAATACTCTGTTGCTGAATTGCAACACCCTTTGGAGTTCCTGTCGTGCCGGACGTGTAAATCACGTACGCGAGTCGAGTCCCATCAACACCAACGTCCAAATTGTCTGTGGAAATGTCATGAAGCGAGTTGGTATCGACTATTATTGTATAAAGTCCAGACAGAGATGGACATTGGCCAAGAGACACGTTATCGATCAAGCAATGCTCAGTCTGAGACTGTTGCAAGATCTCGCGAATTCGAGCAGGAGGGGTTGAAGGAAGAATTGGGAGATACCCACAGCCACTCTTGATGATGCCCAGGATTGATGCGTACAATGTTGGTGACTTTTTCATCACAATAGCCACTACTTCGCCAACTCCGACACCGCAGCAATGTAGATATCTCGCGATGCGATTTGCCAATGCGTTGAGCTCTTGAAATGTCCATTTCGTCTGGAGGCCGCCTTCCAAAGAGTGAGCAAATAACAGAGCATCCGCGTCTGGACTTCGAAGTACAACTTCTTCAAAAAGTCGCGCCAAATCAGGAGTTTTCTGCGGCATGGTGGGCCGGATGTTGTGAATGGAGGGGCTGCAGCTGACCTCCTTCAGTGTCGCTTTGACCTTGGTGGTAGGATTCTTCAGCATCGAGATAATCAATGACTCAAGCTGATTCACCATGAGTTCCACCGTCTCTGGAGGCACGAATTCTTCCTGATATGTAACTTGAAGCTCAAATCCGTCTTCTCTTGGCTCAACTTCAAACACAATCGGTGTCTCCAGGCGATCCAGATGACTGGTCTCTCTCACCACGTTCTGCGTCCGCTCTGAGCTGGTGAGAGATTCCTGGTATACAAAAAGCACATCGTAGAGGCTTTCGCCGGGCTGTAATGCGACCAGCTTCTTGAGCTCTGACAATGAAAGTGTGCAATGTTGCATAACCGCTCTGTTGTTCGAGTGGATGCTGTTGAGCAGGTCGAGACATACGGATACGTTGTCTAAGTCAACTCGAACAGGGAGGGAGGCAATGCATGGTCCAATTACTTGCTCAATGCCTGCTAAAGGAATCGTCCTTCCAGAAGTTACTAAGCCAATCGTGATATCACGCATTCCTGTGATCCCAGACCACAGCAGAGCTAGTGAGGCCTGGAATATCACTTGAGGACTACAGCCAAGCTTCTGTATTGCTGCATCAACCCTATTCCGAGAGAGGGACAACCGCCTCCTGCTTGATAGGCTTTGGTTAGAATGCATCATCTTATCGCGTAGCTTGGGCAACGGCGACCGTTTCCATCCTGCGAGGTGTTCCGTCCAAAATACTCGTGTGGCATCGCCTGTTTGCATGTCATGATGAAATCTGACAACTTCCCGGAATGAAGGATGTTGTGATACTTGTTGTCGCAGGAGCAGTTTGGACCAATCAGAAAGAAGGATATCCATAGACCATCCATCATATAGTGAATGATGCAGTTGCAAGAGAACGCGAACCCTGTCCGCTACAGGACTTCGCTGGATCTGGAGTATCAAGGGGGATATGAAGTCCTGAGGTGATGAAAGGGACAGTCTTTTTTGGAGCTGGTCAACCACGCAGATCTGTTCGGGTCGGAGTTCTCGCGGAAGAATCATAACGAAGTTACCCTTTGCAGCTGCGAACCCCGCACGTAGAATTGCATTCTGCTGCGAAAGTTCTCTGAAAGTCTCTGATATATGATCGATGCCATAGCCAAGCGGAATACTGAGCTCAAGCTCATTGCAATAAGTTGTTGAGTTCCGAGCAGTCTCGGCTAGCATGGCCGCTTGAAGTGGCGTGCACGGTATCACGTCCTCGATTGAGTCACGAATCCTAGCTAGAGTGGCGTCTTGTCGTACAATATCCTCGAAGTCTAATGAGAGATCTGTTGAACGTTGCTGGGGGTTGGCTAGATCGTGTTGCAGCTGCCTCCGGATGGCAGAAAGAATTTCAGACGCGGTTTTCATTGTGAGAAGAGCAGATGAGTCTATACTAAACCCTGAAGTTCGAAGGGCAGAGGCTAATTTGATTGCTTTGAGGGAGTCCATCCCAACTGAGGCGAGAGACGTCGACTTGTCGACTTTGAAATTCAAACTCCGAGACACAACTGCCAGAAGCTCTGATTCCATTTTGTCAATTGGCACGGAGTCCAAGATGCCCTCTGACATGTCTGCTTTGCGTTGTTCGTACTCTGCTTTGAGCCTCTTCCGGTCAACTTTGCCACTGGGTAGTCTTGGAAATTCTGACATCAAGACAACTTCTCCTGGAACCATGTACTGTGGCAGCCAATCTTTGCAATGCTTCAAAATAGCAATTTCAGTCACTCCTTCGTCAACAGCACAGAACACTATCAGGATAGATTGCACTATTGCTGCCACGGTGCTGTGACATCCCGAGGTTCGAAGAACGGCCTGTTCTACTTCTCCCAACTCCAAACGTTGTCCTCTAAGCTTCACTTGGCCATCTGATATTCGGCCGAAGCATTCAAGTTTTCCATTTGGAAGTAAACGAGCTTTGTCACCCGTACGATAGATGCGACCAAATGGTGAATCAACGAAGACTAAATTTGTTTGCTCGGGTCTGTTGATGTAGCCAGCAGCTAACTGGTAGCCACCCACAGCCAACTCTCCGACCACTCCTTGAGGAAGAATTTTAATTTCAGATTCGTGGCTATCTGACTCTGGAATCTCGATAATGAAACACGAGACTGTATCGAGCGGCACACCAATATTACCCGTCGAAGAATCAGACGAGAATGCAGTTTGAAGAGTACTAACATTTTATTAGAGCCAGGGAATTGCCAAGAAATAGGTAGGAATCTTACCAGTGAATTGTGGCTTCAGTTGGACCATACATTGCCCAGAGCATGCTCGGCCTTTCATCGTCCCCTCCAAATTCGTCAACTACTGGGGCGTTGAGCATTTCTCCAATTGTCAAAAGCAACTTCAGGTCCGGCGCATTTTCTCTTCGCCGCAACAGGCTTCCAGCGACTGTTGGCGTGAGTTCACAGGCATCTACTCTCATAGCGCGTAGAACACCAGGAAGGTCGTCCAACATCTCAACCCGCCGAACACTCACGAGAGTAGCACCTCGAAAGAATGGGAAGAATATTTCAAAGACTGAGACATCGAATGTCGGTGCTGCAAACTGCAGAAAGCGGGAGAATGATGGGATATGTCTATCATGGGCAATAAGAGCTTGCGATGCAGCATCGTGGGAAATTCCCACGCCTTTGGGAGTTCCTGTTGATCCCGATGTATACATGACATAGGCCAGATCTTCTGGCTGGGGGGCTCTATGGTTGAGCTCGACTGTTGAAGATTGAGAAGAGCCTTGATATTCTTCATTCTCATCAACGATGATAATAGTTGCACCGGTATCGTTGGATATTTCAGATGCCAGTTCTTTCGTGACCAACACCACTGTCGCTGCAACATCGCTAAGAATGAATTTTACACGTTCTGGCGGCGCATCAATATTGAGAGGACAGAAAGCCCCTCCAGCCTTTAAAATGGCCAAGAGCGAGATATATAGTAAAGGGGATTGGTGAATAAGTACAGGGACAACAAACTGTCCTGTGACATTGCCTGATGCTGTTGTTATGCGAGCCGCAATGGACGCTGCCGCTTCATGAAGTTCGCTGTAGGTCAATGTAGATTGCCGGCCGTTACTCATATAATCCAGGGCTACGTGTTGGCCCGAAGCCTTCACCAACTGGTGGAGGAGGTTTGGTCCAGGAAGCCTGGAAGGCCGAGCATTAAGGATGGAGAGTCCTGTCAAGTCCATAGTGTTCAAATTACACCTCTGGTGGTTGGTGGTCTGAAAGTGTGTTAGTCAGAACGATGGTGTTGCCGAGCAATCAAGGTAATGGATAGTGATGATGAGGTGGTGGTCTCGATAAGCAAACGGCACTGGTAACAACCAGGGCCGGCGATGTTGAAGGTGTGCACTCGTAGTAGAAGATATGGCCCTTTTAGGGAACGCACTGGTCAACCAAAAGCCTCATCCTGGGGCATTAATTACAGGCCAACATACTATTAGCTAAAAATGGGTGGACTAACATCAGGCTGCTTTGGTCGCTTCACGACCACGCGGAACCAAGTCTCGGAGGATGTGGACGCCAGCCGGGGTCCCAAACACGGGAGCTGCGAATTGGAACGACGGCAAAGCAAACGGACGCATGCCGTATTAGAATCAGCGTCGCAACGATTCGTCAAAGGCAAGCTCGAGGCGTGGGCGGTTGCACAAAGTGGTTCACCTGGTTCAAGGGGGGCGGGCGGAAGAAGCTGCAATTCAGCCTGTCAGCGTTGAGTAATTACTCATCGGCTCGTGAAGATGACAGGGACAAGTAAGACCCGGCTGAGAGTGCTCTCGGTGGGTGGGTAGTTGACAGCTATTATTTGAAAGGGTGTGCAGGCAAGACAAGCCCCAGGGCAGGGAAAAACCCGCGGCCCATAGTTGATGATGTGGTGCAGTGAGGGTTGAAGGCAATGGTGTGAGCCGAGATACCAGATTGCCGTTTTGGGCACCTATATGGTGGACCTCTAGCCGTGGCTGGCGTGGGGAACAACACAACCTCGTTGGTCTTATGTTAAAAAACCGCACCAGGATATGGCGCAGGTGCGTGGGATAGTGGTGCTTTATTGAAACGGCGTGATGTCCCACAGGATGCCTGAGTTTCGACGTCAAATGAGCAGTGGAGCAGCCGCTCAGAATAGATTGCGTCACGACTCGGTTGATCTGAACTTGCTCCTCTTATTGTGATGATAAAAGTTCACTTGAACATCAACAATAGACCTGTTCAACCTCCGGTTTAATAAGAACACAGGCTTATATATAACCTCAGGCGAGGGGGATTTTCCTGCCATGAGACATTTCTCATGGACATTATGGCTTATAAAATCCATTGATCCATATTGGGTAACTCGATTGATCACACTGCGAATTAGATCGGCAAACCAGCCCCCACAAGGGAAAGGCTAGTTCCTCTTGGCACCTGAGGAGGCTCGATATAAGGTTCAACGGCCCCAGGGTGCCTGGCAAACCGTTACGTGAAGGCTAATGGCGGTTATAAGGTAAAATAAATTGCTGCATGTGATATGCTGCACTAGAGCAATTCTCGAAGCTAGGCATACGTAGAGATTGGGGCTGACAAGAGTAACTCGAAGGACGGCATGCGGGTTGAGGGTCGATATCGGGGTTGCTTTTGGTTATGCAGACAAGGGATCCTCGACGGGTCGACCCGAGATAAAAGGGGAGCCTCAATTTGACAAGTGACTTTCGGTCCTACCAACCAGTGTCCATTGTCTAAGCGCATTGTCTAAGTCATAGACTCGTCCGGGTGACTGGCATGGGAGCTTGAACGCTGGCTGGTCCAGGTATCCGTCTTCCTACGCAAGCTATCACCCACAAAGTATCTTGTCAACCCCCTGGTAGCTAAGTAGGCTCATGCAGGCTGAGTCACAGGGTGACGAGATCAGGCAGGATCGAAGCCAGTATGTGGAGGGCATATTCAATACCTAAGGGAAGCGGTGGAGGAAAGGAAATACACGTGGGATGACATTGATCAAGACACCATGATAGTGAAGCGATATTAGTCAACGTGGGAGGTTTCCAGTGACATTGATGTTTCCCAGTATAAGACGGTAAGTAGGACTAGCGAGAGGGGTTGTGAAAAGCATGGCATGTGGATTGATTGGGGTTAGGAGAACGCTGTATGTCATTTTACCTTGTCTACGAGATGAAGGTTGAGTTGGTGAGGATGAGGGAACCATCAACACAGCGTGAGTGTGCCGTGCAAGGCATCGGATGAGAAAGGTTGTGACGAATGGTCAGATGAAGTGATAGATTAAGGTCAGAACATTTAGGGGGAAAGAGCTGTGCCTCTGGTTCAGAGGAAGCAAAGGTGAGCAAAGTTGGAACTGAAAACAGGAAAAGAGGCACTCCATGAGGGCAACCCCAAACTGACTGGATGGGAAAACGCATATTCGGTCGGCGCAGGCTCGGATTCCCGAGGGGATAACGGGTCGGGAGAGAGCGTAGCTAATAATGGCAGCAGCACAACGCTGAAACGAATAAAGCGGAAAAGAGCTGTGCGGACACCGAGCCGAGATTATGGAGAAATGCCAGGCCGACCAGGTCAACATCACCTTCCAAAATGTTGCCTGTGATTGTGACAGGTCGACGACTGCCTCCGAAAGCACAGTACAAACGACAGGCTTGCTGCCGAGTCAGAATCGTCACAGGCGGAATGAATGATTCCGTTGCGGCTCCATCGAAGCAAACGGGCAACGTTGAGGGTGATGATGCGATGCCCGATGAAGCGGACAGCGGTGATGATGGTGGATTTTCTGATCCTGGCGTTTGATGATGCAAGGTGTAGGTGGGGAATTGGAAGGGAGGGTGTGGGCGATGACCAACCACTAATGTTAGTCGGCCTTGGTCAGTGCACTCATCATTCATCGAAGTGCTTGCTACCTGAATTAATAATAATTCTCAAAGATCAGGTTTCAGCATCAATTCTGTTGTGATATTCCAATTTGAGTGAGACAGAATTAGGTTGATATTGTTTCTTCTATATGGCTGCGTAGTGTCAGTTCCCCGTTCATGCTCGGCAGAAGTTTCCAAGTGTCTTGACAGATGCGGCTTGCTTTCAAGTATTAAGTGGTGCAAGCTCGCCAATCTTCAAAGTCCGGATCTAATCAGATAATCTAATATACACGTAATTGAAAATGATGTACTCCCCCCCGGCCTCCCATGTACCTGTTCTCGTCGCTCGCTTCGAAAACTTCCGGTCAGTTCTAGGATTTACCGAGCAAGAAAGCGGTACTCATGCCACCCAATTGATATGTAATTTAATTTCCTTTGAAGAAATCAAGAATGTTCAGTCAGTATTTTTCGTCAAGTGGAAGATACTTGACCTCTTGTAAGGTGAAAAGCCACCCGAAACATTGGTAACAGCCATAAACTTTTCGAGCAACCTGTGACGTAGGTGTAATGCTCCTGGTCACCTTTAGGGGTGGCCAAGATTATGGTACGAAACCAAACACACTCATTGTGCAGAAAATCACCATTCGAATTTGACCGAACCTCATATGCTTCATGTGCATTCATTCCCATGTTTAAGTTTCAGCTAAGTATAACTTGTATTATAGCCTGATTTCGGCAAGACAAAGCGGCTTCTGTTACTGTCCTGAACAGTGCTTTCGCCCGTAAATTTCTGCTTTTCCTCATGAACAAACTTTGCCTCTCACGTGCATGGCGACAGAAGCGCTTAAGGTCCCTGACTGTGGCTTGTGTTTCTCCTGACGATTGCTGGGATAATTTGACGGTCTGAGGGAGGCTACTGTAGGTACTACTTGGACCCTCAGACACGGGATCGCAAACGGGTACGAGATCCTTTGATGTACGAACCAACTGTGCGACCAGGTACTGCCAGAGCGTTGGCTTGGTGTTCTAGATCACAGCACGGAAAGGTATCACGAAAACAGGGGTCCAACAGGACGAAGAAAAAGCAACATCGTCACCCGCAATTGGCATCATCTTACGGTTTTGCCGATCATATCGAGCCATACCATGGGTATTTCCAGAGTTGTGTCGTCCCATGGCTGCATATTTGCTCTCCATGATTTCTGTCATTGCAACATCAACGCTGGCGTATCCTTGCTGTATGGATTATACCGGAAGCACCGTTATCGGTCTGAGATGTCTTCTCCGGCGCATTTACATCTAATCAATCAGTCAATCGATGGCCCTCTGCAAAATCATTACCCGCTAGCCCGATTAACTCCCTGAGGCGTAGGGCCCTGTTAGTAAATGCAGATCTAGACAGCTCATCAATCCATGGAGATTCAACGCTGAGTGCTTGCGATCATAGGTCAAGACACCTCTGCCTTGTTCCAACAGGGATAAGCTTCAGTTCACCAGGGAAGAAAAATTTTCTTCCATTCACAATTGCCCTCCGCTCGCTGGCGCTCATTCGATCGGTACCTGGCCCCAAGAAGAAAAAACACAACAAATTGTTGCAGGGGTCGCGAGCACCAGCACCAGGGGCCATCTAGTGCTAAAAGACCCCTGGGCCGCTCGGAGGTCGGTAACCAGTCAACTCGAGCTTGGTGCGCGACGCTACTGTAAGTTGACTAATTAGATCTTATCAGATCCGGTTTATCAGATCATCAGATAATTCCCTCATCTCCACAATGGAGCCCAAGATATTCGCCGCCCATTAACACTCCAATCATCAACATTTTACCAACCCCCTCTCTCTCTGCTCTGCGGGACTGCCCCTCCTTTTCCTCGAACGACATTGCGAGACTCGAGTGATCGGCTCTTCTGACGTCGACGCCGTCAAACCAAAGCCGTTCTTCGCCGCACTCTGTGCGTTCCTGTGCCTGTGCTTGTCAAGTTTTTCGCTGCCCCCAACCCATGGTTTGACGTCGTGTCTGAACGGTGTGAAGGGCTTAGGTGGCGGGGCTGCAGAAAGCCGTCATCGGCCTAGACGAGACTGGACGTTTCGAACCCATACCACGATCCCACGGAACAAAAATGCGTAGCGTTTTCAAGGGTCAGCATCGGCCCAGTTAGCAAGCAATGAACTGGACTTTGAACTGCGGCTGCTTCCACCTTTTGTGACACCAGCTGGGATGGCAAGCATATTTCCAGTAGTAAGACCGTCTGGCCCTTGCTCGGCGGCGTCAAGGTTTGCAGAGTTCGCCAAGCTTGCTCGCTGTTTTGCCATGTCTATCTTATCTGATCTTTTACCAAAGATCATCGCCGACGTCGCATCATATTCGTCCACACTTACGCTTCTTTACTGGGGAGCCTTGGTTAGTATTCTTCGTAATTCAGGAACCTCCACTTCCTCCTGCCACCGTCTTGAGACGCAAGTGGCTATAAACACCCCACTTGTAGAGATGAAGCTGAAGAAAAACATCGGGTTGAAGCTTGTAGAAGTCGAGGGTTTGGGGGAGATCATGGGTCAAAGAGTAGTTAGAGTCCGTAGGCTCTGGAAGAGGTCAAACTAGGGGGCTCAAGCTGAGGGACTGGCATATCACACTCTTGATTTAAAGATGTCAACGTACATCGATCGCCATTCGCGAAAGGCCTAAGCTTTTACGGCATACGTCCATAGGAAGGTTCCAATAGCGATCACCATCGTCCGTCAATAAACTAAAAACAAACCTTGCTTGAGCTTCATCCACGAGTATGGGTATCCTGTTAACATGCCTCGACCCTTGCTCATGGTCTTTTTCTCTGCCCATTTGATGCTCATCGTTTCCTCATTCAACATCGAGTGCCGGACTCAACCCACGCCGCCACGCATCCCTGGAGGGTCCCTCCACGCTGGGGGCTTGCGACGGGTTGGGAAGCTCTCGTTAGACCCGCAAGCCAGCGTGATACTGCTCGGAGATGATGAGCGGGCAGTGGCGCCTCGAAGTTCACTCATGCGCTACGGAACTTCACGGCGTTGATGAAGTCCCACGAGGAGGGTCCACGAGGTACGTCGCGGCCATGGACGTGGAGGAGTAGGCCACAGAGTCTTTGACTGCGCGACATTTTCCATCCATTTTTCATCCCTTGCAGTCCGATGACTGGCCTAGTCTGTCGTCTTGATGCATCGTGTCGCCCCTCATGCAGCGGCTGACAGAGCCTTAAAAGTTTTGACACAACCATCAGAACCCAGCCCAGACGGGGCTTGCATGAGGCAATCCCTTAACCATGCTGTGTCTATGTCTTTGGAACACTCTTAACATAATCGCTGCTTCAGATGATCGAGGGTCAACATAAGTCCTGAGAGTTACGGTTAGTTTATCGCAGGTTTGGTATGTGAGCGCTATGCTCATTCTCCCACTTCACGGGATTCAACACAGACAAAACTTCAGCAGAGAAACTGAAACAGTCGCGAAAATAAAATATAGAAGCCCAAAATGGCTTACAGGACCCCTCCGAGCTAAAGCTCGAAAAGGTTGGTGTTTTCTCTGCAGCAGGGCACTCAGCCCACCCCCACCATTTCCCGATCCCACCCTCCCTACAGGGCCTAGGCTTGGGCTTAGTCCTGGTCTCATTCACTGCCTACTAACCAAAGTCACGTTGACTAACGTTAACTGTAATGGATTCCGTCACCATTCTCGTTCACATTCTGCTGTATTTCTGGCCTGACCCGGCTTCCATTCTGCCATCCATTCGCTATGCTTTTTGCTTGCTTGGCAACCGCGGCTCCACGCCTTGGCTTGGCCGCAGGATGACCGGCACTGAGAGCAAAAGCCCAGTCTCTAGTGGGCTAGCTAGCTGTGTTCTTCCCGGCTCAGTATAGTAGTGTCTCCATCATGGATGGTTTTTTATGTATCATGGCTCCATCACAAATGTACTTTCCCAAGTATGTACGTACGAGCTTGACGAGGTTGTATTAGCCATGGAGAACTTCCATGTACTCGTATCCGCCTCCTCCATGTACCTAATGAGGCGTGTCCAGCGCCGGCAAGCGTCTCGTCATGTAATGCAGTGTACCTCGCTCGACTATAGCTTCGCCGGAGCTTGTATGTACTGTACTTTCTTGCTTGCTTCTTTTGAGGGTCTGCAGCTTAGTTTGGCTCCGAAAAAGAGTATGGGCACGCAATATGGGACCGAAGCAAAAGCTTGTAGATCCCATCCCCGTCTGAACTACAAAATGCCATATCTCCCCCGTCTTTCGGAACTACTCCGTTCTTCTGTTCTTTCTATCTTCATTGACAAAGCTTCTCTCAAGCCTCGGTGGCACTACCTAAAGCTCTTTAACATATCTCGTCAGAGTTAGACCCTAATTGTGTCACTCTTGTTGCCTACCCCAATCAGGACATTGAAGCTTCATTAGACCTTTCATCTTGTTATATGAAGCTCATCTGCATCATTTTGTCAATCTGTTCATCATACTGACCAGATTGAGTAATACCTGATTTAAGAGAAGGAATAAGAGCTTCTGCAAACCGGTTTATACCTCACAGTCTCCCATTCACTTGGTGGACCTCTTCCCGGCTTCTCCCACGTCACGACTTGCAATACGCCAACTTTCATAGACACGAATTGTGTGCTATAAAATCTGGCCTGCACTTAAGGATTTTGTTGCAATTTTAGATATATACCCCTCTTCAACAGCAATCAGTCATCATGTCACCCCACAGCGAGGTTTCATTCAACGGCTCCGAGGCCCCGGTCACCAACGGTCACAACGGTACAAATGGCACCAACGGTACTACTAACGGCCACAACGGTCATGTCAACGGCAACGGCGCTGCTCCTACTGCCCGCCATGGACCCCGCGTCCACAAGGAGAGATCTCCTTATCTCGAGTCCGCGGGAGCGGACTCTGAGTTTGACCTCATCTGTGCTGGCTTCGGCCCCGCATCTCTGGCTGTAGCCGTCGCCATGCACGATGCCATCGCCGAGGGCAAGAAGCTTCGCCCTGATGGCGCAGCTCCCAAGGTTCTTTTCCTCGAGAAGCAGACCAAGTTCGCTTGGCACGCCGGTATGCTGCTCCCTGGAGCCAAGATGCAAATCTCCTTCATCAAGGATCTGGCCACTCTTCGCAACCCCCGATCTGAGTTTACTTTCCTTAACTACCTCCACCGTCAGGGTCGTCTCGTTGACTTCACCAACCTGAGCACTTTCCTTCCTGCCCGTACTGAGTACGAGGACTACCTCCGCTGGTGCTCTTCTTGGTTCGACCATGTTGTGAGCTACAACAACGAGGTTCTCTCTATCTCCCCCGAGAGCAAGGAGGCTGGTGCCGTCAAGACCTTCACTGTCCAGGCTCGCAATGGCAAGACTGGTCAGGTCCAGTCTTTCCGCAGCCGTCACGTTCTTGTTGCTGCTGGTGGCCAGCCTTCGCTCCCCAAGAGCCTCCCTGCTAAGCACCCTCGTGTCCTGCACTCTTCTCAATTCGCCAACTACGCCCCTCAAATCCTAGCCAAGCAGAACGCTCCTTACCGAGTTGCTGTTATCGGTGCTGGCCAGAGTGCCGCCGAGATCTTCAACAACGTCCAGAACCTGTACCCCAACTCCAAGACCTACCTCATCATGCGTCAGGAGTTCCTGCGCCCCAGTGATGATTCTCCATTGTAAGTTGTGCACAATTGCCCATTATAGGAACCCCTGCTGACGATGACGTACAGCGTCAACTCCATCTTCAACCCCGAATACATTGACAACCTGTGGCCACGATCTGTCAAGGCTCGTGAGACTCTTCTGACTGAGGCTCGCGCCACCAACTACGGTGTCGTTCGCCTGGAGCTCATTGAGCACCTCTTCGAGAAGATGTACGACCAGAAGCGTGAGATTAGCGACGATGAGACCCAATGGCCCCACAGAATCCTTTCTGGCCGTGAGATTGCCAGCGTCGACACCAAGGGCGACGCTCTTGAGATCAAGGTCCAGCGCGCGAACGAAGGTCCTCTCGATGGTTTCGTCGACCAGGAGACTTTCGAAGTTGATCTGATCGTTGCTGCCACCGGTTACAAGCGAAGCGCTCACATCGACATGCTCAAGGACGCCTGGACAATGCTTCCCAAGACCGTATCAGGACGCAACGAGTCCCCCAAGGGTGTCAACGGCTGGAACGTCGAGACACAGGATGGCGAGCGTAAGCTGGCCGTCGGAAGGGATTACCGAGTCAAGTTCTCCCCTGGCACTGTTGCCGACAACTCTGGCGTCTGGTTGCAGGGCTGCTGCGAGGGTACTCACGGGGTAAGTGATCCACCATGAATTGTTTGCTATTAGCCCGATACTAACATTTCCTCTCTAGCTGAGCGACACCCTTCTCTCCGTCCTGGGCACTCGTTCAGGCGAGATTGTTCAATCTATTTTCAAGCAATAAATGTTACGACAGCATGAATGAATGGATACCTACGTTTGTAATGGGTTTGCGAGGGCAGCGAAAATAGCTGACTGGACTGAAATGAGCAGTCTTGCAGCTTAATTCATTTTTATTTACTATATCCTCTGTTATTTATTATCTTCATCGTCATTTACAGTACATACTGCAAGTTAGCAGATAAAAGTTGGATTTCAGTTATCTTTTTTGGTGTTCTGTAGATTTTGTTAGAGCCCCACCAAGGCATTGAAAAAATAACATTTAAAATCTCCAATTTCCATTCTCTGTGTGTCATGCATGTCAGATCTCAGTATCGCGGTTATTGTTGACAGGTCGCAACTCTTCAAATTAATATGTCTCCTTAAGCTTATTCAATTTGCCACATTTCCAACGGACTGTTACGGGCCGCTTCTCGGGTACTGCGCCTAATATCAAGGTTTTAACACCACCCAATATAAGTCGGCATTAGGCTGCATGTCGCCCATTTCACCAACTCTAGTCCATCGACTGCCCGTTTTGTGTTTTTCTCCCTCGTGGGCTAGTTGCCGTAAGACTCGATCCTCTAGATGACTTCATAGTCTTGGCCAACTCTGCACCAAGTGTTGTTATTGACCATTAAACGTAGTATCTCCGTTACACCAAACGGAGTGAGCCTCTGGAATTGGCAATAACTATGAGAATCGCCCGGCCGGCAATGTCATCTTTTAGGCAGAGTTGTGAGGACTGTATGGCAGCGCATGACATGGATTGTAACAGCCAGGCCCCCCATGCTTTCACTTGAAATTGACTCGCTGGTGTTGAGTCATTATTTCATATCTCGGAAAGACCGCTGTAAAAGTTTCACGCTGCCGAGATGCGATGCAAAGGCGGTCCGGTCATCCCAGCATCGCGCTACACACCCACTTGCTGAGAAACATATCCTCTTTCTTTCTGGTCTATACCCACTGATGCAGGACAGACTAACAATGTAAAGAAACTGCAAAGAATATGCCAAGATCTCTTCTAACAAGGGTTGTCTTTTTTTGCACGCATAAAAAGGCCTGAGCATGATCTGTATGCAAGAAAGGCCTAGCCCAACAACATCACTGCCATTGACCCTCAACGAGTTCCCCTATTGAGTTTTGTGCAGGAGGGTAAAGAGTTTTGCTTGTGTAAGCAATCAACGGTCGAGTCTCGAGATAAGCTGACAAGGTTGCAAGCCCTTGTCAAGCGACGTTGTTCCGTCTTATTCCATGCAGGTTAAAGAGTACTACCTCGGCTTAGCGTTGGAGTTGTCAAACAGAGATCGACCATGTGTCAGCGTGCACATTGATAATACACACAGCAGCATACCAACTGAGAGTCTGAGAGTGTCTTTCTTTGCAGGGAGAAGCCGTGAATAGAACTTAAAAACAGAGTAAAGTCTGTGCAGGCCTTGTTGCTCGGGCCTTTACCGTAGGCAGAGCAGAGCGGAGCGCAACAGTCGAAATACAGGGTTCAACGAACCGTGCCGCAAGCGAGGCGATCTAGGTCGAGGTGATATTTTTGGCGATATGAATTCTCCATAATTGATTGACTGATTCCGGCTTCCCTCCCAAATTTCCGCACCAACAGTTGAACGTCTTTGCTCGGACAGGATTATGAGAATCCTTTCGGGTGGGGGACATGCAATCTTTTCTGAGCGGCCCCTAACGCGGTACTGACCTAGCACTGGTAGCACTCTTGGTAGGTTCTTAGCAGGCAGGGGCTGACTGGTTCTCAGTCTCTGAGAGCAAACGACGAGTGTTCTCCTCTTGGAAACGGAAACTCACGAACTACTAAGCCATGAAGCAGCCCGACGACTCTGGCCCAACTGCGACTACGAATGCAACTGGACCACAATCGGCTCGACCTCGGGCTTCTGTTTCTGTTTCTGCCTCTGCCTCCCATACTCCGCGTCGGCTTCCTGTCAATCCCCGCCGGCACAAGGTTGCTCCCGAGCATCGCAAGCGTGTCGCTACAGCGTAAGTTGATTAGTTTCCATGTGTCTACCCGTCTACAGTACCACACCACTGTAGCTATTCAATCGGTATATCCTGCAATGGGTTTGTTTATATCGATCTTCTTTTATGTACCATCTATCGATGTATCAGTTCCACTTCAATTGTACTCAATTCTTCCTGTGTTTCGGCAGATGTCAAGTTTGACTGAGGTTCCCCCCTCAAGTCACTTATCAATCATATCATCATAGAATCTCATGTCTTTATCTAACACACGTCTCGCTGAAAAGGTGCAATGCTTGCAATGTGAGAAGAGTCAGATGCTCTGGTGAGCACCCGTGTCGCCAATGCCAATCCTCTTCACGCGACTGCATATATCCTCTGCCTGTTGAGAAGGTGAGCATCACGCGCTCAGAGCTCGAGGAATTGAAACACAAGGTCGATGTCTATGAACGTGTTCTTCGAGACACAGTCCCAGCAGCTGTATCAAACGCCGTCCCGGATTCTGCAAGCCGCCAAGAACTCTCAGATTTGCTTGGTTGGACCGCCTCTAACCATGACATTGGATCATCGGCCGTTAGTCTAGCGGCACAGACGACGCCAACGATAGATGCAACAGCGCATATTGGGCGAGTGCCGTCTGAGCTTCCTCAACTTCAATATCCCAGTATACATAGACAATTCCAGCAACAGCAACAGCAACAGCCTCATCCTCATCCTCATCCTCA